>CAUYTI010155379.1:0-12842 GCA_963575145.1 Galago senegalensis | reverse complement strand
GGCCAGGCCTTGTGGTGGGCACCTGTGGTCCCAGCTACTTGGGAGGCTGAGGCAGGAGACTCGCTAGAGCCCAGGAGTTGGAGGTTGCTGTGAGCTGTGATGCCATGGCACTCTACCCAGGGGGATAGCTTGAGGCTCTGTCTCAAAAAAAAAAAAAAGAAAAGAAAAGAAAAGAAAAAGTAATTACAAAGAAACAAAGGGCTATTATGAATCCTTCACATGGGGTTGAGTTGGAGATACTAATATGAATTCAGAGTTTTTAATATATATACAGAAGAATACAGATTGTGCAGTTTGTATATACATGAATATATCAAGTATCCAAATCTTGGTTTCTCAATATCAATAAAGGGAACTAGGATTTCTTCAGCAACTGGTTAAGTCCAAGGCTGGGGTAGAGACATCTTTTGTGACAGGAAGTATATTTTAAATGTTGAAGGTATGTTGAAGGGCCTGAAAAGTTAGCTTGGAGGAGCTCCCACTGGCCAAATCTGGAATAATTTGAGCAACAAAATAATGATAATAATGAATTATAAGCCATTGATTAAAATAAATGTCATTAAATTCATGCTGATAAAAATAATCAAATAATTAAATAAATGGAGAAGGGATAGCTCTTCCTTTCAATATAATTTCAATTAATGAATGTAGAAGAAATGGTTTAAAAATCTGAAACACAACATTCATAACTGTTGCAGGTAAAAATAGATGTTAACATTAATGGGTGAAAGTATGATGAATCCCAGTTAGTGGGTTAAAGTACAGTAGGGTGAACCAAAGAAATGTACAGTATCAAAGTAACTCCTCTTACAAGACACCTATTAATTGTAATTGTAGCTTTATAAAGTCCCTGCAGAGTCCACTTAAAACAAATAATCATAGTTCGTATCACCAGGATTAAGACTTATTCATATTTTGTACCTCCTGATACAATGTACTTAGAATACAGAATCATCCGTGACATTCTTGCTAAAAATGTACATTCTCGATCCAATTATAATAAATGCAATAAGCAGACAAACTTGACTGAACAATATTCTACAAAATCCTTAGCCAGTACTCTTTAAAAAGTTTCAAGGTCATGAAAAACAAAACAAAAAATTAATCTGAAATTTAAAAAAAAAAGGCAAGGAACTGCCAGATTGAAGGAGACTAAGGCGACATGACAATGAAACACAATGTTAAAATCTAGACTGAATTCTGTACCAACTAAAGAACATTAGTAGGAAAACTGGTGAAATTTGGATAATTTCTTATTTCTGTAGATTAGTTAACAGTAATATACCAATGTTCATATACTGGTTTTAATAATTATACTATGGGTATGTCCAATACTAACAATAAGGGAAGCTAAGTAAAGAACGTACTGGAAACTGTACTATTGTTGCAACCTTGTGGTGAGTCTAAAATTATTTCAAAGTAAAAAAGTTAAAAAGACAAAATGCATAAAATAAGATTAAAAAATGAACACAATGAATCAATGAAAAATGGGAAAGCATAAAAAAGAAAACAGAACAAAAGACTTAGTTATGGTATATATATCCAAGCATACTGGAGTAGCAGCAACTACTTATGAACACTGTTGTGGTGTCGTTGTTTTGTTTTCTGAGACAGAGTCTCATTATGTTGCCCAGGCTAGAGTGCTATGCTATCAGCCTACCTCACAGTAACCTGGTTCAAGCAATCCTCCCCTCAGACTCATGAGTTGCTTGGGACTACAGGCACCCACCACAACGCCCAGCTAATTTTTCTATTTTTAGTAGAAACGGTCTCTTTCTTGCCTAGGCTGGTCTTAAACTCCTGAGCTCAAGCAATCACCCGTGTCAGCCTCCCTGAGTGCTAGGATTATAGGTGCAAGCCATCACACTGGCCTGAACACTGTTCTAATAAAGAAAAGAGTTTAAATTCTATATTCTTCCATGTATAAATCTAAGAATGGAGCACTGGTTGGAGAAATTGATAATCCCTGTCATTTCAGTCTTTTTTTTTTTTTTGAGACAGTCTCCCTTTGTCACCCTCGGTAGACTGTCATGGTGTCACAGCTTACAGTAACCTCAAATTCTTGGGCTTACACAATCCTTTTGCCTCAGCCTCCCACATTTCAATCTTGTAAGACCATGTACATCAAAGACAAACAGAGCATTTGGAAGAATAATGCTGAGATAATAAGCAGAAATAAGGCAGAATCTGGAAAAAATGGCCAATATTGCTATGAGACACACACCACTGTAAACAATCACTTCTTCCACTCCTCAGATCACTATCATCACAAAAACAAAGCTCTTGTTCCTGCTGTAGTAGGCAATAAACTTTCTGCTATCATTAAGTATGCCTCGGCCGTATACCATGCAGTTCTGGTCTGGGCTAGAGCGCTAAAAGCAGAAGATGATCTACTCTCACACTACCACTGATTAGCTCCCTTTCCTATGGTATTTTTTTTTAAATCTTACCAAAAGTTTGAAAATCAAAGGGAAACAAAACTCATACTTTTAGCAGCCTCATGTATCTATCTGAACTGTGGCTTTTTTTTGTCTCGTTCTCTCACCCTAGGTAGAGTGTAGTGGCATCATCACAACTCACTGCAACCTCAAACTCATGGGCTCAAGTAATCATCCTGCCTCAGCCTTCCAAAGTGCTAAGATTACAGGTATGAGTCACTCCACCCAGCCTTATTTATAAAAATTATTTCCAGATGAATAACTAACTTCTAGAGGTCAGTTGTATAGTGTGATTATATAATACTTAACACTACTGAACAGTACACTTAAAAATGGTTAATAAATTTAATATTTTGGAAGAAGACTAATGGAATGAACCCAAAGAAAACCCTAATATAATCTAGGGATTTTAGTTAATAACAATGTTATGGTATTGGCTTATCAATTTTAACAAATACATTACACTAATGTAAGATGTTATAACAGGGGAAATTGAGGTGTAGGAAGAAGGGGTACGTTTTGCTCAGTTTATTTTTTTCTGTAAACCTGAAACTCCTCTCAAAACAGTCTACTAATTTTTAGAAAATTATTTTCTACTGTAAGGCATTTCTCATTTGTAAACATCATTTACCTAGATGTAATCACAATGACTACACATATATCATACTCCCTGAGAAATATTCAATTAAATTTGTAACTTCTCAGCATTTCTCCAAAACAGTATGAAATCAATAAAAATTCCCACAAGCCTTCTTCCTTGCATCAGTTTCAATCTGGTTCAGCCCTATGGAGCTAAGGTAGGGAGTTAACAACAAAGCACAGTCACTGACATCTTGCAGCCTTTCTCAACAGGGTTTCCATCAAAGATTTAATACATTATTGGGCAATGATTTAATTTTTCTCCTATGTATCTAGAATGGTACTGTAGGCTGAGCATTTCTCATTCAAAGCGCTTGAGACCACAAGTGTTTTGAATTTGAGGTTTTTCAATTTTGGAATATTTGCTAATATGTATATAATAAGATATCTTGAGGATGGGACCAAAGTCTAAACACAATATTCATTTATGTTTCATATATACCTTACACACATGGCTTGAAGATAATTTTATATAAATATAAAATATTTTCAGATGGGGTCTTACTGTGTTGCCAAGGCTAGAGTATAGTCATGTGATCATAGCTCTCTGCAGCCTCAAACTATTGGGGCTCAAGTGATTTTCATGCCTCATCCTCCTTAATAGCTACAACTACAGGCACATGCCACCACTCCCAGCTAATTCTGATTCTTTTTCTTTTTGTTTTTTGGTAGAGATAAGTTCTCACAAAGTTACACAGGCTGGTCTTAAATTCCTGGCCTCAAGTGTTCTCAGCCTCTGAAAGCGCTGGAATTATACAATGGTGTAAACCACCATTGGGATTACAGGAATAAGCCACCAGAGTCCAGCAATTTTTATATAATATTTTTTATTATTTTGTACACATAAATAACTTTGTATACTTTCCACACAAAAGATATATTACAGATAAAGGAGCCTATCAGGGTTTGTGTTTCCTTGGGGATACTGAATAAACTATGTGTTGTTTACTCCCCAGTTTCCTTGGGCACACTGAATAAACTCTTGTGTTTTGACTATAACATATCACATGAAGTTAGTTGTGGAATTTTCCACTTGTGGCATCATGTCAACACTCAAAGTTTTAGATTTTGGAGCATTTTGGATTTCAAATTTTTGGATCAGGGATCCTCAATCTATAGTTACATACCAATCCGGGAGCACTGAGAAAATAATCACAGAAGCTATTTCCTGCATTCTGTGGTTCAGATGTGAGACTCTAGATGAGAATGACTGTTAGAAATATTAAAACTAACCTGGACTAATTTGCAGCATTAAGAGTAGTTAGTACTGGCCCAGGTATGGTGGCTCACACCTATAATCCCCACAATTTGGCAGGCTGAGACAGGAGGATTGCTTGAGTCCAGGAGTTCGAGATCAGCCTGGGCAACAGAGACCCTCTAGTCTCTACCAAAAAAAAAAAAAAAAAAAATCAGCCAGGTTTGGTGGTATGCCCTTGTAGTCCCAGCTACTTAGGAGGCTGATGGAGGATCACTTGAGTCCAGAAGTTGAAGGTTACAGTGAGCAATGACTGTATCCAGTCTAGATGACAGAGTGAGGCCCCATCTCCACAAAACAAAATTTAAAAACAAAATCCATCACTGGTGTAAGATAGGTAGAGTAGCTACTTAAACTTCATCTGCTGAATCCTACAGATCAGTTTACTCAAATGTATTAATATTTTCCTGAATGCATATAATCAGGTTCAAGAGAAAATGAGTATACTAAAATCCTGGTGGTATTAATGGAAAAGGCCAGGATTATTCTGACCAGATCCTAAACAGGAAGAGCCTAAAAAATGAAATATTAAAATACCACCACTGTAAAATTTATTCATAAATGCTAAAATCTGGAAAAACTACCTCAGAGCATTCTACCAGCTCCAGGAAATGCAACCTTATTTCCACTCCCTCTTTTCTCTGTATTCCTTTTCTTCCTATCTTTTCTTCTTAAGCCTGCAAGTCATTCCAAGGCACTTTTAGCCTCACTGACAGTTCTCAAGATTAAAGAGACCTATTTATATATATTAAAATTTGAGTTTCCAGTTCCATCATCATGGTCATATTTCTAAAAGCACAAAGGAAATACCAAACGCCCAATCTTTATCCCCAGACACAACTTCTGTTTGACAAGCTATTGTAGACGGTAATCTAATTGCTTCTATTCATCTTTCTCTAGAATGCAGCTCTCACCCTGGCCTTCTTTAAAGAGAAAGCATCTCAAAACATAAAAAAAAAAAAGAGAGAGAGAGAGAGAGAGAGAAGAGAGCTACAATGTGTGAAACAATAAAGTGTAACTGACTTAGAAGACTTATTCAGATCCTAGTCATTCAGATTTTAACCCTGGATACTATCGGGACTCAGTGTTCTCACTTGTAAAATTGGGGGAATAAAGTTACATGGTCTCCAAGATGCTTTTCTAACATTCTGTGATGAAAAGGTGGGGAAAGAAAATCATGAAAATATCAGAAGCAAAAAAAAAAAAAAAAAATTCCCAAAGTTCTTAAATTCTCATTTTTATTCTCTTCAAACTCAAAGTTTATTCTGCTCTGTTTACCTGGGTAGGTAGTATGGATGCTAGTAATTGACTGTAACAACCAAAAATGTCTCCATACACTGTCAAATATCCCAGCTGAAAACCATGATGCTGGAGGATAGAAAAAGAAAAACACAATAGGTATTTTCCCCACACTCTTGGGACCAACAGTTCATTTGATTAGAAAGAATAGCTCCTCGGAATTTTAGAAACCCATGTAGTTCCAATGCCATCACCAAAAATGCCCAATATAGATGATTTGCATTTTCCTAAATTTTATATAATCATAGAGTACAGTCATATGCCCTCATTTGCAGTTTCCCTTTCCTCAGTTTTAGCTACCTATAGTCAACTACTGTCTGAAAATATTAAACAGAAAGTTTCAAAAATAGACAATTCATAAGTTTTAAATTGAGTGTCACTTTGGGTAGATAGCACGATGACATCTCACACTGCGCTACGTTGTCCCACCACCCTCCCTTTTCCCAGCATATCTATGCTGTCTGTATGAGGTACCTGGCCACTAGTCACTTAGTAGCCATCTCAGTTATCTGACTTCAGAGTGCTTATGTTCTAATACACTTATTTTACTTAATAAAGGCCTCAGATTACAAAAGTAGTGGTGTTGGCAATACAGATATGCCAGAGAGAAGCCATAAAGTGCTTCCTGTAAGTGAGGAAAAGGTGAAAATCTTTCACTTAGAGGAAAGAAAGAAAAAAATTGTATGCTAATGTTGCTAAGGTAGAAACAGACCCAGTATTCATTAACAAAAGAATGGATAAACAAAATGGGGTATCCTTTAAAAGAATTATTTTGGTCTAAAGTGCTGCCATACATATTTTAAGTTAGGCCTAAAGTTTCTCTACACACAGGGAACTGTACCCTAACTGAGGTGTAAACAGACCTACTTTTGTAACCAGTAGCCAAATCTCAGGCAATCACAGCAGCCAACTTTACCTCCATCAAAAGAAGCCCACTCAAACCTCGTTCAGTAAGGCAAATACTCAGCTGTAACTAATCCAGCTGTTTCTGTACTTCATTTCAGTTTTCTGTCCATAAATAGTATCTGATTATAACCTAGCCCTGGAGTCACACTGAAGCTGTTGTAGTTCTGGAGGCTGCCCAATTCATACATTGTTCTTTGTTTGATTCAACTCTGTTTAATTTAGTCTGTGAAAAGTTTTCTTTCTTTCTTTTTTTTGAGACAGAGTGTCACTTTCTTGCCCCAGTAGAGCGTAGTGCCATCAGAGTTCACAGCAACCTCAAACTGGGATCAAGTGATCTCTTACCTCAGCCTCCCAAGTAGCTGGGACTACAGGTACCTGCCTCAATGTCCAGCTATTTTTAAAGATAGGGTCTTGCTCTTGCTCAGACTGGTCTTGAACTCCCGGGTTCAAGCAATCCACCTATCTCAGCCTCCCAGAGCCCTAGGATTACAGGTGTGAGCCCAGCCCAAAAAGTTTTTTCTTTTACCAGCATGTAAATACAACAGAATATTAGTCAACCTTTAGTAAAAAGAAAAATTCTATGCCATAGTCTGAGTAGATGTGTAACTGGCTCCATAAACAAAAAATATTTTTGTAGTTCTCTTATGTTTCAAATTCCCAGGCCAATAAGATTTGCTGATCAGAACTTAGTTAAGTTGCTAATGCACTGACAAATTCCCTTTTGAGTCTTTTTCTCACAGAAATGGTGGAACTTCCTTGCAGCCACAAGATAACTGTAAAACCTTCTACCACTTTTTTGTCCAGAGAAGATAAGGGACACCCCACCATAGACTGTGCCCAAAGACCCACTGAGCAGCCTACTCCACACATGCCACCTGTACTCAAGGTTGAAAGAATGACCAATATTAATCCATAGGTCATGATACTACTATTAGGCCGTTAAACACAAACTGCTCAATTTCAAATCAAAAGTTTATTATATCTCAAAGAGGAAATAATACAATTAATCAAAGTATCTACCTAAATTATTGACAGTTTTGCCATCCTAATAGCAGCTTGTTTATGCCAGCAGTGAAGAATCCTGGAGAACAAAGGGCAATGAAATTGTTAAAGGTATTTTCCACAGCTTATTAAGAACTGAATATTTTTCCCTGCATGAAGTGGTCCAAAGCCTGGAAAAAATGGTAGTCAGTTGGTGCAAGGTCTGGTAAATATGGTCAAAATCCAACTTCTGTAGTTTGAGCAGTGTTGTTTGTAAGACGATTGTGTCTTGCAAGAGGACTGGCCTATCTCTATTGACCAATCTTGGCTGCTTAATCACAAGCATCTTCATCATTTCATCCAATTAGTTGCAGTAGACATCCACAGTAATTGACTGACCAGGTTTCAAGAAGCTGCCCTGGATAATACCAGTGCTAACTACCAAACAGATTAACTTTATCTTTTTTTCATGAATATTCAGTTTTAAACGGTTTTGACACTTCATCATTATCCAACCATTGTGCTGCATGCTTGCAATTGTCAAGAAGAAATCATATTTCATCAAACATAACGATACAGTGTAGAAATGGTTTGCCTTTATGTTGTAACAGCAAAGAAAGGGAAGTTTCCAGATGATTTCTCTTCTGACACTAGTTTAATTCATGCAGAACCCATCTGTCCAGCCTCCACACCTTGCCAACTTGTTTCAAATAGTCCAGTATTACTGGAATAGTAATATCAAACCTTGCTGCTAATACACACGTAGATTGGGATGGATTCACTTCCATTACAGCTTTCAGAGTATCATTATTCATATTGGTCTCAGGTTGCCCACGTGGCTCATTTTTAAGACTAAAATCATGATAATAGAACTTTTCAAACGATTAATGTACTGTGCATTCATCAGCCACATCCTTCCCAAACATTTTGTTGATATTTTAAGCTGTCTGTGCTACATTGGTTCCACAATGGAACTGATATTCAAAAATGACAAGAATTTTTTTTGTCCATGGTTTCATAAAATTGCTCTTAAAAAAAAGAAAAAAACTTGACACTCACAAGCCAAAACATGCATTTGAAAGAATGAGGACATACCTTCATTTAAAAAAAAAAAAGAGAGAGACTTGTCAAAGTGAAATATCAGAGATATCAACTGTCAACCCTATACTTAAGAAAATCAGACATTTCATACTTAAGTAACCTAGTAGAATCCCCTCCCTGGGAGGAACTTATCTGCCAATTTTTGATTTTTTAATGTATGTATTTGCATTATTTCACACAGTACTTGCCATGTCCCACACTCCACCCCAAACATATAAGGATGTTCACTCGCTTCATGTATTATTCATTTCACCTCCAGAAAAAATCCTGAGTCTGTCAGTCAGAGAGGCAGATTTGAGGCTCCTTTCTTCCTTGACAATCCTCATTGTCTTAGTAAGTAGCTTTCTGTGAGACGAAGTTGATAGAGGAAATCCCCATTGTGGGCTCATTAACAGATTCAAAAGGACAAACTGTACATGACACCATTCATATGAAGTACCTACACTAGTAAAATTCAAAGCCAGAAAGTAGACTAATGATTATCCAGGGCTAGAAGAAGAGATAATAGGAAGTTATTCTGCTTGGGATGATGAAAAATTTCTGAAAATAGATCATGGCTATCGTTGCATGACCTGATGATTATACTCAATACCAATGAAATGTATACTTAAAAATAAAGTGGTAAATTTTATGCTATGTATCTTTTACTGCAATTTTTTTTAACAGAAAAAAAAGTACCTAGTCCCAAAGTATAAGAAACATAGTAATTTATCCATCATTTACCTGCTACTTAAAATTACAAGAGGACAGAAACTGCCAAGGGTGGTTATTATGGAGAATCTAATAAAAGAACTGCTTAAAAAGATATGGGCAGAGTTAACAAAAACCAACAAGAGATAATGAGGCACCCTAAACATAAGAACAGTAGGAAGCTAGCCAGGCCTTAATGGGCCAGGAAAGGTAGTACTGTAGTTATTAGAATTCACAGTCAGCTTTGGGAGAGAGCTGGCAAGAGCTGTTTGGCCTTCAGCAGAGGAATATAAACATTATCAACTAATAAAAATGGAGCCAGGGAAATAAGTATCCTGACATTACTCTCCTCCTATCTTCAGTCCTGGCTAAACCCTATTGGATACCAGAAGAAAAAAAGCTTATGGATGTAGTTCATAAAAGTCAGCTTCCTAAGGGCATAAAGCAGGGTAGAGAAGGTTAGAGAGGGAATACAAAAGGCCAAATGGAGAACAATACATAATGTACTATATTACTAGCCAAAGGAAGAATTGCAATAAATACATTTCCTAGTACAAAGAAAAAGTTCTGTTGCCATAAAAGTAGGGCAGTCACTGGGTTAAGAAGACTAGAAATTTTGTTATTTAAAACAAGAAAGAAAGGTTGAGGCAAAAGAATCGCTTAAGCCCAAGAGCTTAGGGCCGCTATGAGCTGTGACACCTTAGCACTCTACCAAGGGCGACAAAGTGAGACACTGTCTCAAAAAAAAAAAAAAACAAAAAAAACAAAAAAAACCAAGGAAGTTCCATGTTAACATCTATGTAGGAGGGAAGAAAGAAAGAAACTCACACAATTTTCACAAGAGGATTCAGTGCATGGTCTGCTCTCAAACCTTCAAACACTGGAAATAATATACTAAAGGAATAATACGCAAAAATATTAGAAGTGAAAGAAGCCTTAAAATTCTTCAAATTTTCTGTGTGAGGAAACAGGCCAGAGAAAATGATAAACTTCATCAAGATCACTGAGCTAGTTAGTTGCAAAACTGGAAATAGAAACTAGATCTTGCAACTCCTTAACTAATTAATTGTCTTTTATCCTGCTATGCTGCTGAAATATGTGTAAATCTGGATATGCTTAATATTGGGATAGTCAAAACTAGTTATCAGGCTTAAACAAACAAAACCCCAGAGAATGTTTAATGTCTTACAGCAGAATCCCACATTTCCCACAGTAACACTAAAGAGTCTGACATCTACCTTCTTAACAAAAAAAAAAAAAGGCACTTTATGAATCTTAATACAGTACACATAGTATATGGAGTTGGCCAGAGACTCCACTGTGAGCCTAAAGCAAATATGCGGTTAAGAAAGAAATTATTTATGAATTAGGAGACATTTTCCTACAGAGCATGAAATTAAAACCTCTAGGCTAAAAGAGTAATGCCAAAGCTTTGACAGCTGAATTGCCCTTTCAAAAGTTGGAGGATTTTTGAAGAATATATACACCACTAGCGAAGATGACACAAAAATCTCCTCCTACAATCCATAGTAATAACATGCAAAGGGTAAAAACATTAAAGATGAAGCATCTGGAAGACAAACCTACAAAATAAAGAAGAAAACCTAGAAGTGTCAAAGATTAAAAGAAATTATTTAGTAAAAATAAATACAAATTTTTAATGGCCTCTTTTTCTGAAAAGAGATTAACATCAAACATTTATAGCTTATCTTAAAACTTTCAAACATGAAAAATTCCAAAGAATACTATTATGAACACCATCTATGCGCTGTCTCCTAGACAAAACAATTAACATTTTACTGCATTTGTTTCATATATCTTGTTAGCTACCTATTGTTTGATGCTGAACCATTTCAAGTAAGTCGCAGACATCGTAACACTTCAGCCTTAAGTGTTTTAATATTTTCCTATATAACTATAGTACCATTCAAATTAACAATAGTTACCTAATATCCTCTAATATCAGGACATATACAAATGTCCCCAAAGTTTATAGTTGATTTTTCAAAACCAGGATCCAAACAACTATTATGCATTATCTTTAATTTTGTCTCTCTTAACCTAGAATAGTTTCTCCACACACCTTTTTCTCCCCTCACATCTTTAATTTTTTGTGTTAAAATATATATAACATAGGCTCAGCACCTGTGGCTCAAGTGGCTAAGGCACCAACTACATACACCTGAGCTGGCGGGTTTGAATCAAGCCCAGGCCCTCCAAACAACGATGACTGCAACCAAAAAATAGCCAGGCATTGTGGTGGGCGCCTGTAGTCCCAGCTACTTGGGAAGCAGAGGCAGGAGAATCGCTTGAGCCCAGGAGTTGGAAGTTGCTGTGAGCTGTGATACCACAGCACTCTACCCAGGGAGACAGCTTGAGGTTTTGTCTCAAAAAAAAAAAATATATATATATATACACACACATATATAACATAAAATTTACTCACATCCATTAGAATGGCTATTATAAAAAAAAAGAAAACAGTTAAGTGTTGAAGATGATGTGGAGAAATTGAAACTTTTATGCACTGCTAACAGGAATGTAAAATGGTGCAGCCACTGTGGAAATAGTACAGCAACTCCTCAAAAATTAAACATAAAATTCCCATATATTCCACTTCTGCATATATAGCCCAAGGAATTATTTGCACAGCTATGGTCAAAACAGCACTATTCACAGTAGCCAAAAAAAGCAACCCAAGTCTCCACCAATATGTGAATGGATAAGCAAAATGTGATAGATATACACAAGGAATATTATTCAACCTTTAAAAAGAAGGAAATTCTGACATACGCTACAACATATATGAACCTTGAGGACACTATGCTAAGTAAAATAAGCCAGTTAAAGACAAATACTGTGTGATTTCACTTATATGAAGTAACACAGTCAAATCACAGAGACACAAATTAGAATGGTGGTTGCCAGAGACTTAGGGAAAGAAGAAATGAGGAATTACTGTTTAATCAGTATGGAGTTTCAATTTAGGAAAAAGAAAAGTTCTGAAAAAGATTATTAGTGACTATTGCATAAAAATGTGGATGTACTTAGGGCAGTGCCTATGGCTCAAGGAGTAGGGTGCCAGCCCCATATACCAGAGCTGGCAGGTTCAAACCTGGCCCTGGCCAAAACTGCAACCAAAAAAAAAAAATGTGGATGTACTTAATGCCACTATACACTTAAAAATTATTCAAACAGTAATTTTTTAATTGCAGTAAAATACATACAACAAAAAATTACCATTTTAGCTATTTTTTTTTTTTTTGAGACAGAGCCTCAAGCTATCCCCCTGGGTAGAGTGCCATGGCATCACGCTCACAGCAACCTCCAACTCCTGGGCTCCAGCGAGTCTCCTGCCTCAGCCTCCCAAGTAGCTGGGACTACAGGTGCTCGCCACAACGCCTGGCCATTTTTTGGTTGCAGCCATCATTGTTGTTTGGCGGCCCGGGCTAGGGATTCGAACCTGCCACCTTTTTTTTTGTTTTTTGAGACAGAGCCTCAAGCTGTCCCCCTGGGTAGAGTGCCATGGCATT
>CAUYTI010155378.1:0-21579 GCA_963575145.1 Galago senegalensis | reverse complement strand
GGCTCGGCGCCTGTGGCTCAAGGGGCTAGGGCGCCAGCCACATACACCTAAGGTGGCGGGTTCGAGTCCACAGCCCAGGCCCGCCAAACAACAATGATGGCTGCAACCAAAAAATGGCCAGGCGTTGTGGTGGGCGCCTGTGGTTCCAGCTACTTGGGAGGCTGAGGCAGGAGACTCCCTTGAGCCCAGGAGTTGGAGGTTGCTGTGAGCGTGATGCCATGGCACTCTGCCCAGGGGGATAGCTTGAGGCTCCGTCTCAAAAAAAAAAAAAAAGAAATACAAACTACTAACGCTGACATAAAAATAGAAAAGTGGAGCAGTCAAATAACTAAAAAGATTCAATTAGTAATTAAAAACCTGTCAAAGAACACTCCACATCGAGGCAGCATCCTGATTAATTTTACCAAACATTTACAGGAAAATTAATACTCTTTATAAATTCTTCCAAAAAACAGAAGAGAAAGTCTTCCCAACCTGTTCTATAACGCCAGTTATCTTCTTGCCACCATTACCAGACAGGCACTGCCAGAAAACTTAAGACTATTATCTCTTCTGAATATCAACACAAAATTCCTCAACAAAATTTCTTCAGCAAATTGAATCCAACAATATAAAAAGAAGTGCACACCATAACCAAGTGGGATCTGTTCCAGGAATGCTAGGTTGTTCTAACATGCAGAAATCAATTAATTTCATACACCATATCAACAGGAAAAAAAGTATCATTTTTGCTCACACTAGGGAAATATAACCAAAAACAGGAATTAATATTTTCTTAAAGAAAAGAAGCATAAGTAATGCAAGTAAAAGCACAAAAGACAGATGTACCTGTGAGGATGCTCCAGAGTGTAAGTGTAATAATACCCGACCCTCAACTGGATCCTCTGCTGAGGAGACACAAGTGCTATAAAGGTCAGCAGTGGGTGATTACACCAAAGTAAATCTATCAATGCTAAATTTGCTAAAACTGAAAAGTGTGATTCTTAAGAGTATATTCCTATTTTTAGGAAACTGAAAATTTTAGAAGGATCATAATGCATAATACACACAGGGAGAGAAAAAAGGGGTAAATGTTAATAAGCCTCTTTTTTTAAAATCATAGCTGTGTACATTAATGCAATCATGGGGTCCAATGTGCTGGTTTTATATACAATTTGAAATATTTTCATCAAACTAGTTAACATAGCTTTCATGGCATTTTCTTAGTTATTGTGTTAAGACATTTATATTCTACATTTAGTAAATTTCACATGTACCCTTGTAAGATGCACTGTAGGTGTGGTCCCACCAATTACCCTCTAATCCTATTTTCTAATACGTAGAACACTGAGTCAGATGAGTAATAAATTTTGCTAAGAAATATGTTTCAAATACAATTTTATTACTATTTCTTCTTCTTCTTCTTTTTTTTTTTTGAGACTAAGTCAGAGTGCCATGGCATCATAGCTCACAGCAATCTCTGATTCTTGGGCTGAGACTATCCCCTTGCCTCAGTTTTTCTATTTTTAGTAGAGACAGGGTCACATTTTTTGCTCAGGCTGGTCTCGAACTCATGAGATCAAGCAATCCACTCTCCTCAGCCTCCTAGAGTGCTAGGATTATAGGGTGAGCCACCACACCCAGCCACAATTCTCTTGTTTTAGTAACAGAACTGTACAGTTCTATTTTGTTATTGTATGCTTACTGTTGGTCACATCCAGAACTTTTTGTGATTCTTTAGAGAAGTCTCTAGAAACTAAAAAACAAAGACAGATGGGCATATTCTGCACATATCTAATTCTGATAGTTTCACATTTCTCCTCCCATTCTCAAGTGCTTCTTTACTCATTTCTCCATGCTTATCAAAGTAGCTTAATGTGTGAGAGTTAACAGGTTTACAAAACACTTATTGTACAGCATAAATTGCTGTATTACAGATATACATAACAGGGCCTCCTGCTCTTCGAAGTAAAACTGCTGCACTGTGCTGTGCTGGGTATAACAATATAAACCACCTTATTAACACATAATTATTGTATTTATTATCATCATCATGCCAACTGTACTAATAATCCTGTGCTGGTGCTGATCGCTGGATCTTAGTTCCTCTTCTGAAAGGAGAGATTTAATGTGACCATACAAAACTTCACATTCTACTATACCATCCTTGACTTTATGCACCAGTAGTAACAAAATACAGGTACTTCTAGTTCCAAAACAGTGTGCTTTTTCCCAATCTCCATGCCTTTCCACACACCATTCTTTGGACTTGAACTGTCCTGTAGCTCACACTCTCCTTAAAACTGTCAGCAGTCTGTGAACAGGATTCTCTGGGATAACACAGTTGTGCCCACCTTCCTGCATCTGTACTTGGACAAAATTCTACTTTTACCTTCAGCTGCACTATGAAAATTTGTAGTCCTGCTTTTCCTACTAAAGACAAGTTTCTTGACAACAAGCAATGCTCCGAGTTTAGCATTAGCCTACTAAATACAATAGCTTACACCTGTTAAGCATTTACCAGGCAAAAGCACTGAGAGCTTACTATTTCCCAGCTATTATCCAGAGTGCCATGCCATATTAATTCCCGTAATCCTCACCCCACTTCATGAAGTTGTATTAGTAAACCCATTTTAAAGATGAAGAAACATACACAAGACAATGAATGCTCATCTTTAATATTTTATACAATCAATAAAACACGAACACACTCTTGGCTTCCAATCTTAAGCACCATTCTAGACTGCCATTCTAACCTACCAGCATGCCACACCGCCCTCTCAACTCTATCTGTAACAGCGCATCACCACCACTGCACCTCCCCAACAAAAGCTGATTCTATTGCTCTGCCCTTCATCAGGATTAAGAAACTTCTCCCAGTCCAGTCCCAGAATACCATCTAAACCCTGTCCAATTCTTTCCTAATTTATATGCCCATTCGTTTCTATTTCATCTGCCACAAGTGACCTGGAAAAGCCAGAAGCAGGTAACACTGTTAGTCCTTTCAACAAACTCATTGTCTAGGTCACACGGCGTACGATCAGACTGAATTCCGGCCCTGGGATTTCCTAACGGGAAAGTTACCCAACCAAGCAGAGCCTCACTTTCCCTGTCTGCAAAGTGACGCCCCTCCTTTGCCTTCGGGAGTCCACGGGAGGACTGAAGGAACTGCACACCACTTAACAGAGTGCCTGGCAGACGATCAGCCCGGCCAGCTGTGCTGTTACTTGTCGCGCTCTGCTGCTCCAAAGTTGGGTGGCTCTGCACGTACAGAACCAAACCTAAACATGTCACCTGGACATTCAGAGCTGTTCAGGGCCTGCACCCACCCGCCCTCCCCACACCGCCCACTACTCGCGGACAGCCAAAAGGCTCCGCGCGGAGCCCCTCAACCAGCAGGGGCGCCCTGCCCGCCCCTCAGAATTCCAGTACTGATGTGCCCTTCGGGGTGCAGCTCGGTGTCACCTCCCGCACAGCCCCCTGCGCGCGTTAACGCCCGTGCCCCGCCCGCCGCCCCCCCCCAGCGTCGCGGGGAACTGCCCCGCTGCCGCAGCCCGGCGGGAGCGGCCACGTCTGGGGTGGGTGTGTCCTCTTCTTTGTGTATTAGCACAGCTCGTGAAGGCGACGGCTCGCAGCGCAGAGAGGGTGACTGGTCACCGCTACCAAAAAGTTACTCGCTAATGGGAAAACTGGCCTCAAAAGAACCGACGCGGCCGTCTGCAAACGGAGCCGGGAGGTTTCTGGCAGGAAAGGACGAAGGGGGAGGGTCGTCCCCTAGGTCTCCCGCGGAGGGAACGAGCGCGCAGCGCGCGACCCCGGGCGCTTCCAGCTCGGCGGCGCGCGGAGAGGAGGGGACACCGCGCCGAACCCCCAGCTTCCTCACCTTCTCCTCCTCTTCCTCCTCCTCCTCCTCCTCCCCGGCAGAGCTGTAGGCCTCACAGTGGTGACGCGGGGTCATCCAGGGACCCACTACCGCCTCATTCTCCTCTGCGCGGCGGCGGAGCGCGCGGACGAGGACGGGGCGGACCGAGGAGGGAGAAGAGGGGGGACCGGACAGGGGTCGCAGGCGCTGGAGCTCGAGCGGGACGCACGGCTGCAGCCGCTGGGTCAGTCAGCGAATTAGTTCCATGATGACCCCAGGCCTGAGGCCGCCGCCGCCACCGCCGGTGCCGCTCCTCCGACCGCAGCCGCTCGAGCCCGGGTGGGGAGGGGGCTCCCTCTCGCCATAGGGCGGCGGGGGCCGGGGAGAGGCGGGGGGTGAGACCGGCTCTGCCCCTGCCCGGGGGACGCGCCTCCTAGGGGAAATGGTGAAAGGAAAAAAAGGGGAAAAAGAAAAAAAAAAAAAGGAAGGGGAAAGGGGGGGGAAAATAAGAAAAAGCGAGACAGAGGCGCTGCCGCGTCCGCTCGCGGGGAAGGCTGGGGAGGGAGGGGAAGGGAAGAAGAAGTGCCGGTCCCTAGGCTCCGCCCTCGCGGACCGATCCAAGAGCTCTTGTCTTTTGTAAACAACGTTGAGTTGGTTTCCCCCTCTCCCTTTTAATCCTCCCTCCCGCTTTCGCGGTCCAACGAACGTACACAGAAGTCCTCTCAAATGCTGGGCTCACGGAGACGGTTTGTAGAAGTCTTTGGTAGTGGGGTGGAAGGAGGGAAAACATTGTGGACTACGAAAAAGCAAAGATGTGTGGACTCATTTTCCTTGCAGAGGCGGACGGTTTGTTTCACCGCTTGGTGACGTAAGCGGCCCTTGGTGGCTGGAAGAGGCGTGCGATGGCCGGAGAGTGCGCTGCGCATGCGCCCCTGGGAAGACTGAAGCAGCTGGGCGCTGCGCCTGGGGGCAGGGCTCTAGCGATCTGCTCCTGCGGCCAGACCTTGAGCTACCTGGTTTTAGCCAACCTAGCTTGTCTACAGGGCTTGTGGAAGCATTTGTTGTGAAGGGGCTGGTGATCTATTGTGTAGAGATCTTCGATTCTTTGTTGACCTGGCGAGAAAGTATATGTTTTCTTCTTATCGTTGACATCTAAATAGAATTGCGGGGTTTTTCGCTGCAGGTCATGTAAGTGGAGGGAGATTCTAAAGCATTTTAGAAATCGGAAAATTGGTGGGGATCACGTCCTGGGTGGTTAAAACGTCATTTTAAACCATCCCTGAGGATGGCCGGGAACCTGCTTGGTAACGCTCCAGGGGAATTCTATGCACTTAGCACATCGGAAGATTTCAGAGTAGGTTTATTATACTTCTGTGAGGTGACAGAAACGTGTTTTATTTGCTGTTCTGGTAGTCCAAATGGTCATTTTTTTTTGTTCGTCTTTTAATTGTTTAAAAGTATGTAATATTATAGAAAGTTTTGAAAGAGGAAGGAGCTGGGGCTCAAACTCAACCGTTTTTAGTAGTCTCGTTTGTTTTTTACGTTTCTGCCTTTGTGTGCCTGGATTCACACAGTCAGCCAAAAATGTGTCTGGAGGGCAGTCAGCGGCCACACTCTGCCAAACTGGGAGAAACCAAGGCGAAAATGGCTCCTGCCTTCATGGAGTTTACAGTCCAAACAGAGAATAGCCATTGAGCTAATTATCACTGTCTAAAATCACCCAGGACAGTGATTTGTTTACTTGTACATGTGTGTCTTCCCTAGAATGTCGGTCACCGAAGGCAGGGAGGGGTCTGGCATGTTTCTGTCACCCCGTATCCCTGCATGTAAAAAGACTTAATATTTGATTACTGACCGAATAAACGATTACCGGTATCAAAAGCATTACGATGGAAAATTACAGGCTGCTATGGAAACACCCCTAGCCTAGTTTGGGATATCAGAGAAGGTTTTAATGAAGAAGTGATATTTAAGATGAGATTTGAAACCACTGGGCAAAGAATCACACAGGCAGAGGAAGCAGTAAGTGCAAAGCTGAGACATTCTGAAAACTGAGGCTGGCCCTCAGACAACTGTGGGAGAGTGAGTTGAGGCCAGAGGGAAGGCAGGGGACAGATTTTGTAGGACAGAGTAGGGACTAGGGAGCCCCAGAAGCATGTCAAGTGGGTTGTAGGTTTTTTTCACTCCATGTAACCTTCTCAGTCTTACTACATGGTCTTCATTCAATATAGCCAACATTTTTCTACATACTACTCTTGAAAGTGTAGCATTTCTGTATAATAGTGTTGAGAGTATAACATAATTCCATTGTTGAACCATAAAATTTCTTCTAATTTTCACTCCTATAAGAATAATACAAATTCTGGAGTGGCGCCAGTGGCACAGTGGTTACGAAGCCAGCCACATACACCGAGGCTGGCGGGTTTGACCCAGCCTGGGCCTGCTAAAGCAACAATGGCAAATGCAACAAAAAATAACCAGGTGTTGTGGTGGGTGCCTGGAGTCCCAGCTACTTGGGAGGCTGAGGCAAGAGAATCGTTTAAGTCCAAGAGTTTGAGGTTGCTATGAGCTGTGATGCCAGGGCACTCTAATGAGGGCAACATAGTGAGACTCTGTCTCAAAAAAAAAAAAAAAAAAAAAGAATAATACAAATTCCACTCCTAGGCACTATATACCCAAGAGAAATTTAAAAATATTTATCTCTACTAAAAACTTGTACACAAATGTTCATATCAGCATTTTTCATAATAGCCAAAAGGTGGGACTGCCCAAATGTCTATCAACTGATGAATGCATAGGCCAAATGGGATAGAGCTATACAGTGGGATCTTATGCAGCCATGAAAAGAAAGCACTAATACATGGATGACCTTCGAAAACATTAGGTTAGCCTGTAATCCTAGCACCGTGGGTGGCTAAGGTGGGTGGACTGCTTGAGCTCACAAGTTCCAGATTTGATTGCTGAGCAAAAGCAAGACCCCATCTCTACTAAAAACAGAAAAACTGGGTTCGGCGCCTGTAGCTCAGTCATTAGGGCATTAGCCACATGCATTGAGGCGGGGGCTTCCAACCCAGGCCAAGTCTGGCTAAACAGCAATGACACCTGCAACAACAAAAAAATAGTTAGCCCTTGTGGCAGGCACCTGTAGTCCCAACTACTTGGGAGGCTGAAGCAAGAGAATTGCTTAAACCCAAGAGTTTGAGGTTGCTGTGAGTTGTGACACCTACCAAGGGTGATACAGTGATACTATCTCAAAAAAGAAAAAAATAGAAGAGGATTACTTGAGCCCAAGAAGAGTCGGTAGTTGCTGTGACCTATGATGTCACGTGCTCTACCCAGGGTGACAGCTTGAGACTCTGTCACAAAAAAAGAAAGAAAGAAAGAGAACATTACACTAAGTGAAAGAAGCTAGTGACAAAAAACCACATGTAAGATTTCGTTTACGTGACCATCCAAAATAGTCAAATCTGTAGTGACAAAGTGGATTAGTGGTTGCTCAGGGCTGGCAGTGGGCGTGGGTTTGGAGGCTGATACTAAAGGGCATCTGATTTCTATTTTTTTTCCAAGACAGAGTCTCACTTTGTTGCCCACAGAAGAGTGCCATGGAGTCACAACTCACAGCAACCTCCAGCTCTTGGGCTCAGGTGATTCTCTCACCTCACCCTCCCAAGTAGCTGGGACCACAGGTGCCCGCCACAACACCTGGCTATTTTTTGTTGCAGTTTGACCGGGGCTGGGTTTGGTATATGGGACCGGTGCCCTACTCACTGAGCCACAGGTACCGCCCAGGGCATCTCATTTCTTTTTCAGGTGAGGAAAAGTGTTCTAAGATTGATAGTGGTGATGGTTGCACAGCTCCATATTCAGAAGTATCCCTTATCTGAAATGCTTGGGATCAGTAGTGTTTTGGATTTTAGAATTTTTTTGGATTTTGGAAAATTTGCAATATATGCTTACTGGTTTGCACATCCCTAATCTGAAAATCCAAATACTCCAATGAGCATTTTCTTTGAGTGTCATGTTATCACTCAGAAAGTTTTAGATTTTGAAACATTTTGGAGTTTTGGATTGAGATACTCAACTTGTACTAAATACCATTGAACTGTGCACTAAATGGATTAATGGATTAATTGTGTGGTATGTGAATTATATGCATGTATTAATAAGCTGTTACTGAAAAAATGAAATAAAGGACTCAATTAAATCTTCATGTATAAACTCTTTGGGGTTATTGCTGGGTCCAACAATATTTACATTTTTATGGCTTTTGAAGAATACCCATTTGCCAAATTGCTTGGCAATTAAAATGTAACCAGGAGTCTTTAAGAGCTCCCATTTAATTATATGCTTACCCCTTTTGAAGTTTAGGTTTATTAAAACTGCCTTACTGTCTGTGAGATTGCCAATGACAATTTAATCTATAATACTATAAATATAATTATAAGTAATTAATAGGTGGGTAAGGGTAGTTCCAGTTACCTGAACAAAAAATATGGACCTTCTTTTTCTTCACTATTTATTTGTTTAACGTCACTTTTTTTTTTTTTTGAGACAGAGCCTCAATTTGTCACCCTAGGTAGAGTGCTGTGGCATCACAGCTCACTCCTGGGGTTAAGCGATTCTTTTGCGTCAGCGTCCCAAGTAGCTAGGACTACAGGTGCCCGCCACAGTACCCAGCTATTTTTTGGTTGTAGTTGTCTTTGTTGTTTGGCAGGCCTGGGTTGGATTCGAACACGCCAGCTCTGATGTATGTGGCTGGCACCTTAGCCACTTGAGCTACAGGCACTGAGCCTCAGTATCACTTTTATCTTAATAATTGTAATACTGTTTAAATTGCTTTTACAATGAATAGTAGTTATAAAAAAGGGAAAGTTTATGAAATCTGAGAGAATAAGATATGTAAAGAAAACATGTTAATATCCATGTAGTGTTAAGGAATTTATATTTTTAGAAATGTTTCCTTTTACCCTAAGAAATAAAATTAGACTACCATTCTACATTGGTATTTTGAGAATAACAACTAATACATACTGGTGACTGGCCATAATGCCTTACGACAGGCATTATACTAAGTACTTTCATTGCATTCTCATGTTTTTATTTCCACAGCACTCCTATATAATTGGTATTTTTATTGTCTCATTTTCCAGAGGATAAACTATAAATAAAGTAAATTCCCAATTTAGAGAGGCCCAGCCAAGATTCAAATCCAGCTTGACCTACTCCAAAGTACAGTGTGCTTTCTGTGCCTGCTCTCTACTGCCTCCTGCTAGAGATATTTCTGGCTTGCATTACTTTTAGAACAAAAATGGTCTCCTTATGGTTATTTTTGGCATACCTTTAATCTTAGAACATATATGCATATATATAACGTAGCAAGTAGTTATAATTTGTGTGTCTAAAGAGTTGACTTTTGGCTCAGCGCCTGTGGCTCAAGTGGCTAAGGCCCCAGCCACATACACCTAAGGTGGCGGGTTTGAATCCCCGGCCCGGGCCCGCCAAACAACAATGATGGCTGCAACCAAAAAATGGCCGGGTGTTGTGGCAGGCGCCTGTGGTCCCAGCTACTTGGGAGGCTGAGGCAGGAGACTCGCTTGAGCCCAGGAGTTGGAGGTTGCTGTGAGTGTGATTCCAAGGCACTCTACCCAAGGGGATAGCTTGAGGCTCCGTCTCAAAAAAAAAAAAAAAGAGTTGACTTTTATGGAAAAGAGTTTTGGACTTGTTTTATTTCAGGACAGGAATATTAAGCCTGGAAATAAAAACATGCCTTGATTCAGATGCAGAGTGGTGGGGTAAGGAAGCCCCTGGAAACAGCTGTTGTGATACAGGCTCAGGAAGTGTAAAGTGAGACCTCTTCAGAAATGCAGGGCTGCCGAAGGGAGGCAGGTGGATGAACACATGGCTTGCTGTCATGAACTCTTTCAAAAAAATACAACTGGAAATGCACAGCTTACATTGTTCAGACTAAAGAAGGCAAGATTATTTAATGTTTAATGACAGAAGTTTCTAGTCTCTTTTGTCCTAAGTGGAATTTTGATGTAATATTCCCACCAGACAATTCATGAAGATACTATCACGTAGGAGAAATATGAAAGCCTGCAGCAACAAAGGAAGTGATTTACAGTCCTTATAATCATTTATTTGACATCTGCCTACACTTAGGGATTCTGTAACAGCTCCTAACTCTGCAGCAGAACATAAGAGTAAACCTCCCAGTCTAATTGTGAAGACATCCAGAGGGCAGGGTGTGGTGGCTCAGCCTGTAATCCCAGCACACTGGGAAGCCAAGGCAGGAGGACCACTTGATCTCAGGGGTTTAAGACCAGCCTGAGCATGAGTGAGACCCTACCTCTACTAAAAAATAGAGCAATTAGCTGGGTGTTGTGGACTACACCTGTAGTCCCAGCTACTCAGGAGGCTGAGGCAGGAGCCTTGCTTAAACCCAGGAGTTTAAGGTGCTGTGAGCTAAGCTAACCCCACAGCACTCTAGCCTGGGCAATAGAAAAAGTGAGACTCTGTCTCAAAAAAAAAAAAAAGACATTGAGAGAAAAGGAGTCCCCATTCACCAAAATAATATAAAGACCTGTAAGTGAGGAGAAAGTACTCCGAAAACATCAAAAATTCTAAAATAAGAAACAGCAGCTGTTTGCAAACTTTGTCTAGCTCTGAATGTGAACTGGCTTTGGGTTTCTCATGTTTAGAAAATTCTCACCAGGAGGGCTCATTGGTTTCATGCTTTATTAAGAGGAGCCCCAGAAATTAAATAGCAACCACCTACTTGAAATTTGTGTCTGACAAGTCTTCATTAGAAGCATTTTGTTTTATTTTGGGTTGGGTGGAAAAATACCCCAGGAAAACAATGTATTATTTTACTCTTTTTGAGAACGGTTTTGACTCGTTAAAGGACAAAGTTACAACAAGTTTAGTTTAAAGACCTCTTTATTGTGATGCTAGAGTCAGGTAACATTTTATTCCACAAAAGTGATTCAGTGAGCTGAGCAGAGAGGTTGTCTGCGTAGACTGGGAGGGACTGAAGAAGGCAGAGACAGTGAAAGCAGAAGGGGGTTTCAAAGTTACTTTCCTGTGAAGGCGGGACAAAGAGAACAAAGGAACCATAGCTGATTGGTTGCTACCAGGTTACTTCAGGTTGAGGATTAAAACAGAGGCACATTCTTAGAGTCCTGGGAGGTTGCCTTCAGCCCCAGATTTTGAGGCCAGCCTGGGGAACATAACAGATCTCCATCTCCTAAAAAACAAACCAAAAAAAATAGGGGGCTGATACAGTGGATCACACCTGTAATCCCAGCACTTCGGAGGTGGAGGCTGGAGCTTTGCTTGAGCAGGAGTTTGAGACCAGATGGAACAAGAGCAAGACCCTGTTTCCACAAAAAAATAGAAATCAGCCAGGCGTGGTTATGCACACCTGCAGTCCTAGCTACTCAGGAAGCTGAGGCAGAAGGATTGCTGGAGCCCCAGAGTTTGAGGTTGCTATGAGCTGTCACAAAAAAAAAAGAAAAGAAAAGGAAAGAAGACCAAGCAGGGAGGTTTATTATCATGCTGATTGAAGCTAACCCATTTGGGAAACTGGCTGTTCCCATGACTCTCTCCTGATTTCTCAAATGGTCAGGTAACAGTGCAGGTTTGGTGACAGAGAACTTCAGCAGGGATGACTTATTTTGATTTCCAGTCTTGTCTGTTAGGGCTTTAATGTAGGAGTTTATTCCAAAACAATATCTCTTATAAGTTTTATTTAACAGAATCATGAACCAAATTTAGTAAATTTTATAAAAACCTTTTTTTACAAATATCTTATGTAATCAGGCTGTCAACACACTTTATTTCTCATCAAGTGTTTATTGGGGGAGATATGGAGAGAAAGGTAAAACTCTTCCCAAGTTCACTGTTAGTCTCCTCACAACATATGTGTACTATACCACTTATTTCTTCTCAGTAAAGGAAAAGAATTACATCTAGGGAATTATCCACAACATAAGTTATTTACAATCAGGGTTTTCGAGACTTCATTTTGGGAAAAGTAGGCCACTTTTATTACTGGACGGTGACTTATCCAATATTTGAGTCTCAATTGCACATGAGGCTAAGCACAACGAGAGATTCTAAGGTGAATAAAATATGGTCCTGCTTGTAAAAAATCCATTCTTTAATTCAGCAATATTTACTAGCTATGTGACCTTGGACAAGTTACTCAGCTTCTCTATAACTTGACCACAGATTCCTCTTCTGTAAAATGGGGGTAATAATAATATATCTCCTAGAGTTTTTATGAGGATTAAATGGGATGATATTTGCAAAAGGCTTAGAACACTGTATGACACATAGGAAACATAAATTTTAGCTTAGCGATTATAAGAGGCCTTGATATGCCAGGCTTGAGTTGGATTTTTTTCCTCTTAATAGAATTAAGAATGGTCCACTCTCAAGTGCTAATGATTTTTACAAGGGAAATAAACACATGAATATTGTTTCTGTAAGTATTGCAGCAGTCACATGTAAAATGCTTTGAAGAAATAGAAAGGAGAAAATCCATGTTGGTCAGGAAAGGCATTTATAGGTTTGAGTTAAGCCTGGTATTAGTGCAACAAATTATCTCAAAATTTAGTTGCCTAAAACAACAAATGTTTATTATCTCACAGTTTCTGAGGCTCAAGAAACTGTACGTAGCTGGGTCGTTCTGGCTCAGGGTCTTTCATGAGGTTACAATGAAATTCTTGGCTGGGACTGAGGTCATGAAGGGGCCAGAGAATCTGCTTCCAAGTTCAGTAACTGCTGGCAGGAGGCCTCTTCATAGGGCTGCCCAAGACCAGGCAGCTGGCTTCCCCCATAAGTGACAGGGGCAGGATGGCGGAAGGAGAGAGAGAGATAGGAGCTGCAACTTCTGCTGTGTTCATCAGAAGCAGCTTGCCAAGTCCAGACTATACTAACAAGGAGGGAATTAAATGCAAAGGGAGGAGTAGCAAAGAATTTGTGAAGCTACTTTTATTTTATTTTATTTTGAGACCAAGTCTCACTTTGTCACCCTTGGTAGCAACTTGAAACTCGTGGACTCAAATGATCCTCTTGCCTCAGCCTCCTGAGAGGCTGGAAATACAGACACCCACCACAACATCTGGCTAGATTTTTTATTTATTTAGTAGAGATGGGGGTCTCACTCTTGCTCAGGCTGGTCTCGGACTCCTGAACGTAAGTGATCTACCCGCCTTGGCCTCCCAGAGTGCTACAGGGTGAGCCACTGTGCCCAGCTATGTGTGGATCTATTTTTAAACTATCACAGGTATGGAAGGAAAAGTAAGGGTTATATAAGTAGATAGGAACAGATTCCTTTTTTTTTAGAGAAAGAGTCTCACTTTGTCATCCTCAGTAGAGTGCTGTGGCATCACAGCTCACAGCAACCTCCAGCTCTTGGGCTTAGGTGATTCTCTTGCCTCAGCCTCCCAGGTAGCTGGGACTACAGGCGCTGGCCACAACATCCAACTATTTTTTTGTTGCAGTGTGGCCAGGCTCGGGTTTGAACCCGCCACCCTCAGTATGTGGGGCCGGCGCCCTACTCACTGAACCACCGGGGCTGCCCAGGAACAAATTTCTTACAGACAAAAGGAGTGAAGAAACAGGAATAGAGAATTACATGGCTTACAGTGTAGCATAGCTGGAGAGTTGAGGGATTATTAGTGTATTAGTGTGTTACCTCTTTTTCTTTCTTTCTCCCTTCCTCCCTCCCTCCCTTCTTTCCTTCCTTCCTCCCTCCGTTCCTCTCTCCCTTCAGACAGGATCTTGTTCTGTTGCCCAGGTTGGAGTTGTGCAGTGACTATTGACAGGTGCAATCTCAGCACACTCAGTCCCAATCTCCTGGACTAAAGTGATCCTCTTGCCTTAGCCTCCTGAGAGCTGGGTCTACAGGTATGTGCTGTACCACACTCAGCTTATTCCTATTTTAAAGATGAGGAAACAGACTTAAAGAGGTAAAGTAACTTTCCCAGTACACAGGGTTAGTAAACGATAGATCTAGGTTCTAAATCCACATCTCTGACTACAGAATCCATCATTTTTATCACTATTGTGTTCGTTGAGATTCTCTAAAGAAAGAGAACTGACAAGTGGGTGAGTGGGGATGTGTGTGGAGAAAGAGATTTATTTTAAGGAGCCGGCTCACTGAGTTGTGGAGGCTTGGTAAATCCAAGATCTGCAGAGTAGGCTGGTGGGCTGGAGAGCCAGGGAGGAGTTGCAGTCTGCTGGCAGAATTCCGTCTTTGTACAGTTAGGCTCTCCAGCTGATTGGATGAGGCGTACCTACATGGACCGCACTGACTTAAATGTTTATCTCATCCATTAAAAAAAATTCACAGAAATTCTAAAATATGTTTTAACAAATATCTGGGCCCCCTGGCCCAGCCAAGTTGACAGATAAAATTGCTATCATGCCACCCTCTCCAATAGTGACAATTTGGAGTTCAGATTGCAAAGGGCCTTGAATGCCTGTGTTGTCCTAAAGCAAGTCCACCTTGGATGCTAATCCCCAGGCTGACTTCCCATTAACCCCAGGCCTTGGAATGCCTCTAATATTTCCAATTTATTTCCTGTTAAGAGCAAGTACTTAACGGTAAAGCCTTCCCTTAGGTCAGCACAATCCTGGTGACACGTTCCTTCTGGGGCAGGTACTCCACTTCCCTGTGGTGTAGAAGCTCCGAGTCATGAGGGGGACTGTCTGGTGGCTGTCCAAGCAGGGCTTCTGTTTGTAAATCCCCCTTAAATGTTTCTGAGAGTCTGGATTTTTCAGCCTCTTTCTTTAGCTTCTCTGCTTCCTTGGCCTTTGGGGGTAAGTTTGAAGAGACCAGTTCACCACAGAACAGTGTCACCCTGAACAGTTCGTTGGCTTTAGGAAAGTTAACCATGGGTCGCTCTGAGAGGCATGACCTTGAACATCTGGCATTGGTGGGATTGGGCAGCCCACCTGGGAACATTTGCCTAAAGTGCTTGATCTCGATCCTGTTTTGACAGATGACAAATCAGGCTTTATATACGTTATATATTTTCCTTTCGACTTTTCCTTCCTGGTCCACCTACTTTTAATCATTAGCCCTTTTCATACCATTCATGTATTTTAAAATCATGATTAGATTTCAAAAATAATTTTCTCTGTTATTTATTCTCCCCTGTTTGGACTTCTTTCCTCTTAACTTTTTCTTTCTCTTTGGGGCCTTGTTTCAATGCTTCTTTAACCCACGCTTTCCACCACAGTGCAATGTGGATTTAGGAAGGGAGACAGAAATGTAGGTGGAAACTGAAGGGTCCAGTTTGGAGACCAGCTGGACTAGGTGATTCCAAAGTTATAGATATTGTTCAAGCTTCGTTTCTTTGCAGAGGGTGCATAAAAGAAAAGCTATTAATATTTCGACTTTGCTGCTGGAGCTCTTTCTCTCTGTAGCTAACACAGAGCAGGAAAACTTAACATTTTTCTTGAATACTCAGAATGTAAAGTCGCTTTGATCCCAAGCCTGCTGTTTTGGACAGGAGTCTGTCTGTGGTGTAGATAATTGGGGGTGGGCCGGAGAATGTCATGCGATCACCCCAAACACCATACTAGGAGAGAGCAGGAAGCAAAATCTAGAAAACCAGAAGAGAAAAAGGTACAACATGCCAGAAAGAAAAGCAGAACTGGACGCAGAATAAACGGGCCTGAGACCTCATGGTAGAAGCATAAAGGAAGGAAGGAAGATTCAGGAGCTCGTTCTGGGGACGCAGCATCTCACCCTTAACTTTCTCTCTGACGAACAGCATGACAGAGTTTGTTAGTTTCTTTCTTTTTTTTTTAATTTAAGTTTAATTTTATTTTTTTCCTTTTACTAAGTTATATACACATAGATCATGAATACATTTATGCATTTGTGGGGTACAATGATGTGTTGATTTTTTTTAATACAATTTGGAAGAATTTGTTAGTTTCAAACCACTAGGTAGTTTGGTGAGTTGTTTTAGATGAGCAGAATTTGTTGGTGAGTGAAGACATTCAAGGGAGATGCTGGTTTCCTTAAAAGGTGCTGCTCTGTGTCATCTCGACACCTCCCATGTTATGCTGATAATCCCACAAGCTCAGTCAAGCGTGGTCTCCATCTTCAGTGAGGTTGGAAGAGGGCTTCATAAACAGCATGAAGGGACAGATAAAGGTTCTACAAAATCAGTTTCTTATATTTTCTAACATCTACATAAATATGTCCTTGATATAAAGGAGATTTTGATCATTTGTCTTTGTATCTTCAGTAAAATTAAACCTAAGCCATCTTGGAAAAATAGTTTTTCCTATTTTACCTTGAAAGATTTGCAGGGAAGGTGTTCTCTAAGTAATGTATTCCCAAAGGAATATTTGTTCTTTTAATTGCTTTCAGGAAGGTATTCTTAACATTTACTCATTTGAACTGTAGGGTAGAAGAAATTTAGACCCAAAGATCTAACCATACAAGACAATTCTTTGGATCAACCCATGTAGAAAATGATTAATTTTTTTTTTTTTTAGAGACAGAGTCGCCCTTAGTAGAGCGCTGTGTTGTCACAGCTCACAGCAACCTCCAACTCCTGGGCTTAGGCAATTCTCTCGCCTCAGCCTCCTGAGTAGCTGGGACTACAGGCGCCTGCCACAACGCCCAGCTATTTTTTTGTTGCAGTTTGGCCAGGGTCAGGTTTGAACCCACCACCCTCAGTATATGGGGCTGGTGCCCTACTCACTTGAGCCACAGGTGGCTGCCCATGATTAGTTAATTTTGACTTGAACTTTATTTGTATCAATCACCACTTATATTTTGGGGGAAAAAATTATACATACTCCCAAGTCCACTAAATTACAAGATAATTTTCATTCCAGAATTTAAAACGTCTTCTGAACACTTGAGGATAAAGTTGGGTAAGGAGGAAAAAATAATAATGGAGAAATATGGTGAGCAAAGTCAATCATTAGGGGCAGAAACTACAACACTCTATGGCAGTGATTTTCAACTTGTGTGCTGTGAGAGGACCTTAGGTGTGCCAGGAAAAATTTTTAAAGATCACTAATTAAATTAGAAGAAGTTCAAAGCACAGTAAGTATATTCTTTTTTGTACTTTTTTTTTTTATCAACATAATTTAAGCATGTGACAGAAGTTTAACTATAGGTTCAAGTGTGCCATGAGATAAAAATGGTTGGAAGAAAATGGGCTATGAAATCTTCTTCTCACATATCAGATACGTTCTATTCTTGGAGAGGGCCACTGACCAATTTTTATAGGTTTGTTAAAACTTGGCCTCTTAACTGCTATCAGAAATTTACAATATGCATTTAAATAGGTAATAAATATTAAATAACTGATTTGCCAAGTCAGTTTTTTTTTCTTTTTTTTTTTTTTTTGGAGACAGAGCCTCAACCCTGGGTAGAGTGCTATGGCATCACAGCTCACAGCAACCTGCAACTCCTGGGCTCAAGCGAGTCTCCTGCCTTTGCCTCCCAAGTATCTGGGACCACAGGCACCGCTACAACGCCTGGCTATTTTTTGGTTGCAGCCGTCATTGTTGTTTGGCAGGTCCGAGGCTGGATTCGAACCTGCCACCTTAGGTGTATGTGGTGGCGCCTTAACCACTTGCGCCACAGGCGCTGAGCCCCAAGTCAGTTTTTTTCACCCAGAGAATCATTGCATAGAACATAAAAAAGACTTCCTCTGACAGCTACTCTGATATGCATTATAATACATGCTCCATATTCCTTACTACAGAAAGTTACAGTTAAAGTCACAGAAACTGGAGCTTGTCTGTATGAAAAAATAAACTGCATTAGTAACAGCATCTCTCTTATACTTAAGCAGTATATTGCTATTTGTTTTATCTTTAAAATGTATTACTGTTTTGCTCCTAAAATTGTTCAAAAGCAGGTAGTTCACTAAGTTCTCATTAGTCACTGAATTGAAACAATTTATAAAAATGAGAATATGAAATAGCACATATTGGCTTTCATAAGTTTGATATATGTTAAACAAAAGAACCCAGAAAAAAACATAATGTTAAAATTATCCCCAGTGTTTGGAGTTAAAGTACAACATTAGGAAAGATTTTTTTTTTCAGTAAAGATTCTTTTTTGTATTAAGAGTCAAGCAATTTACATTAAAAAATTTAGAAAAGTTTGCATTGTAATCAGTATATAGTCCGTGCTCACGTTCCACAGCAGCTGGAGGGGTGGGGTACAACTTGGGCAGTAAGTGTTCCAACAACTGGGCTTGCTGGCCCTGAGCCCCCTGTGTCACTGCCAGCGCCCCAATCTTGCAGTCCTCCAGGCGCTCACAGTTCTCCATTTCCTTGGCAGATCCTGGGAGAGTGAAGGCGATTTTCCATCTCTGTGTTGTGTGCCTGTTGCTTTGGCCCAGCTGCGTGCTGGCACTCTTCAGATGAGTGCTGACCTTAGCGTGCCACTTGGGGGTCACTGCCTCAGAGTTTGCACTTGCCAATCATCACAGGCCCCTGTCTGATTGGGTCCCTTGAGGTCAACACCTGCCTTACTCTAGATAATGAAGGAGTGGGGTAAAGTGGGCTCCTCTCTCTGCTGGTGTTGCTAAACAGGATGGCCTTGCCTCCTATGTTTACAGAGCTCACAGTGTCAAATTTTATGTTGATACATTTCCTTATCATTCTTAGCTCTTAAGCTCTTGTCAAATTCTGTGGTACTGGGTCCAACATCATTTAATGTGATACTACTTTATCAACCCCTGTAAGGGCCCTGCCCACTTCAGATCACTCCAAAGAAATGAGGAGGCAACCCCGTCCCTCACCTGCACCTTTCCAAAGGAGACTACTGTGAGTTCCAAAGAATTCTCTCTCTTGCCTTTCTCTCCACTGATCTGCTCCAACTTGCTCTAGAAATAGAGTGCAACAAAGCCCCAATGTTAAGTGTAATGTGTACTTTTATTTGAAGACAGAGTCTCATTTGGTCGCCCTGGATAGGGTGCTGTAGCATCATAGCTCACAGCAACCTCAAACTCAGGGGTTTGAGCAATTCTCTAACTCAACACTAGGCTAGTTTTTTTTCTTTTGTTTTGTTTTTAGAGACAGGGTCTCCTCCTTGCTCAGGCTGGTCTTCAACTCCTGAGCTCAAGCAATCCACCCAGCTCTGTCTCCCAGAGTGCTAGGAATACAGGCGTGAGCCACTGTGCCCCACCTGTAATGTTTACTTTTTAAAAGAGAAATTCAGTTGTTGTCACTAAAGAAGTAGAAACATAAAATTCTATTCAATAAGTAATGAAAAGATACATTTAACATGGTTAGTTAAGAAAGACGTAAGGAAAGTCATTGTACCTGAAGATTACGTTTAAAATTAGTCTGAATTATTCAGTCCCTAAGTTTTATCTTCCTTATCAGAAACATCATTTATTTGGTTCTTCCGCCCATTTGTTTCTTCAGTTAACTGGGTTTGTGGGAACTCTCACGCACAAACATCCGATTGCTTTTTTCTCAAGCCTCTTTTCTGAGCAGGACCTGCAGAGAAGCTTCAGGAAGGAATGATTTCCAGGGATGAAGTATCCTGGCCAAAGCCCTATCATTCCACATTGTATTTGCCAATAAGTCAATGACATTATGCCTTTCAGTAGACTCCCCTTTTCTTTTGCTTCCAAGAGTATAAATTTTTAAGAGTAAAATTTAAGCACCACTCTGTTTTTTAAGACCCAGCATGCCATAAATTCTTCTTCAAAGGAATTCTCCACTTAAACACAATAGTCCAGGGTGTGGTTCAGACTGGTGCCAATATCAGTGCGTTTTGCCAGACACATTTACTTGTAAAAGCTGGAGTTGTGCGGCCCTTTCTTGTTCAATAAGCAAATATTCAAATAGTTACTGCCTCAAGCTGAATTAAAATAGCTAGCCATTCCCCAAACCAGGAGATAATGTTATAAATACAAATATGCCTACCGGGAAATATGCAGTGGTCGTAATTTTAAGAGGAAATTGGGAACAATTATGAAAATATTTGTGTAACAAAATTAGAAATTTCTGTATGCATCTGGAATGAAATTACCCATGAAGTCACAAGGCATTTAATTTAAGGATATTTTTTATCTATTCCAATGTCAGATTGAGTTTGTGCTGAGTTGTATTCTTCAGGATTTGACTAAACCAGAGGAAGCAAATGTTCAAAACCCAGTAGCCTAGTCTTCCACTTTCCAGCAGTCTGCTGTGCAATTTTTCTAAGCAGTGGGATCAAACGCTCCTGCTGCTTTTCTAATGGCTGTGCCATTGACTGCGTATTTGTGCTTCCCCAAGTTCACGTGCAGAAGCCTAATCCCCAGTGCAATGGTATTTGCAGGTGGGGACTTTGGGAGGTGATTAGGCCAAGAACAGCATTAATGCTCATCAATGGCATTAGTGCTCTTTTTTTTTTTTTTCTGAAACAATGTCTCACTCACTCTGTCACCTAGTCTGGAGAGCAGTGGCATCTTCACAGCTCACAGCAACTTCACACTCCTGGGCTTAAGTGATCCTGCTGCCCCAGACCCCTGGGTAGCTGGGACTATTGGCATGTATCACCGTGCTCAGTTAATTGTTCTATTTGTTGTAGAGACGGGAGGTCTCTCTCTTCCTCAGGCCAATCTCAAATCCCTGACCGCAAGCAGTATTCCTGCCTCAGCTTCCCAGAATGCTAGAGCCTCCATGCCTGGCCTGGATTAGGACTCTTCTAAGGAACGTGAGAGAAACGATCTCTCTCTAGGCCATGTGCAGACGCACCACCCAGGAAAAGAACCTGGGCAGACAGCAGATCTGCCAGTTCCTCAATCATGGACTTCTCAGCCTCCAGAACTGTACAAAGTAAATGTTTGTTGTTTAAGTCACCCATTCCATGATGATTGTGTTACACTAGCCTGAACTGACCAGGACAAACTAGAATTTTAGCCATTAGATTTTACTGGGTTTTATATTTTTAGAGTTCCTCCTCCACAAATGATTTCTTCCTCAAGGGAAAAATGATAGCACCATCACTACCAAGAACCACGCCCACCTGAGACTGTTTTGTGCACCTCTCCTCCCTGTTTCCTCTCACCTGGGACCTACTTGTCATTGTACCTGTCCTCACAGCAAGCCCTCACTTTATTCTCGGATCTTAGAATAAAGCGCTCTCTTTCATTCTAAGATCCTATTAGGGCTGGATCTGTCACCCCAGTGGATGCTCTGGCTCCAGGTTTACTGTGCAGTGAGGGACCTCTTATCTCTCTGGACATGGTCCGTGGGGCTCTTCTCTTCTGTTTACCCCAGGTCCCAGCATATGTCCAGAGAATCCCCCAAGAGGCCTCATCATGCAGGCCCTGGCATGCAGTAGTCGCTGGGATACCGGCGAGGCTGTTGAAACAAGAGACTCAAAAGTGTAAAGATCCTCAAACTGAGACTCTGTGGAGAATCCAGCTCCTTCCGTCTTGTTGCTTTCCCATCCTTAGGAAGTTGGCTTCGCTTTTGTGCATAAAAATATCTCAACCCTGGCTTGGCGCCTGTGGCTCAAGTGGCTAAGGCGCCAGCCACATACACCTAAGGTGGCGGGTTCGAATCCCCAGCCCAGACCCACCAAACAACAATGACAGCTGCATCCAAAAAATGGCCGGGCATTGTGGCGGGCGCCTGTGGTCCCAGCTACTTGGGAGGCTGAGGCAGGAGACTCGCTTGAGCCCAGGAGTTGGAGGTTGCTGGGAGCTGCAATGCCACAGCACTGTACCCAGGGGGACAGCTTG
>CAUYTI010155377.1:0-26753 GCA_963575145.1 Galago senegalensis | reverse complement strand
ACCATAATTGGGTAAATGAGGTGAAGGCTATGTTAATTAGTAGGATGTAAGCACTCCAATTTGTATAAATAATCAACACATTGAATCCCATAATGGCATAAATGTATTCATGATCTATGTAAAAAAAAAAAAAGGATAAGTTTGGATGTTAAGACCTTATTTGAAAATAAAAAGGAAAAGCAAAAAAAAAATTAAATTAAAGAGGGTAAACAGGAAAGCTCTCTCAGGAGAGAATCATATCCTATTTAAGGACCCGCCAGATCTCCAGAGTGAGAGGCCGTCATAGGTCTCAGAGGAGTTACGGGCTAATGACTGTTTTTGGACTCCCATTGTTCCCTTTCAAGTGGGGCTATATTTTGTGAGTGTGTGGTTTTTTGCTCCTATTCTACCATCATTTATTAGACATACATGAAATTGATAACACGTTCTTTAAGTTCCTAGGTTTTAAGGCCAAAAAAAGCCACCCTGATTGAGTGACCATCAACCATTGAAATACTGGACTTTGAGGTATGTTGATTCACTGAATGTTACCTTGCGTTGTCTGTAGGAAAATAGCTTCCATTAAATGCATTTTTATCCACAGAATTTTTGTGTAACTTTGAACTCCAATTTAAGAATCACTGGCATAGATAAACTAATCACTTTAGAAAGCTTCCCAAACTTTTTCCAAGCCATATCTTCCCTACCGACTCAGACACGCCCTGTAGTCTAGCCAAGTTAGTCTGCCCATTAAGTTGTTTGGTTTTATCAGTTGCAATTATCAAAATTCATGATGGCAAGTAATAGAGTAAAACAAAGATAACTAGAATAACGGAAAATTAAATGAAAATTGTTCAGTAAATATTTGAATTCTGCTAGAGTTTAAATATTTGTGTTCCCCCCAAATTTATATTTTAAAATATGATGATGGCATTAGATAATGGTATTAGGTAATGGTATTATGAGGTGGAGCCATTGAAAGGTGATTAAGTCATAAGTGTAGAGCCTCATGAATGAGATTTGTGCTGTTATTAAAAAGGCCATGTAGAGCTGACTTATCTCTTTGCCAAGGGAGGACAAGCTATAAGGTGCCGCTTATGAACTGGAAAGAGCCCTCATTAGACACCAAATCTACTGGCACCATTATCAATCTTGAAACTGTGAGAAATACCTTTCTGTTGTTTATAAGATACCCCGCCTATGGTATTTTGTTAGAGCTGCATGAGCAGATGAAGACAAAACTCATATTCCTAATATTATGCTGGAGAATGAAACTCAGAATGCAGGCAGACAAGGGAACTCTGAATGACTTACTGACAAGAACTGCCAAGAACCCAACCAATAGAAACAACTACACATTGATAGATTCAAGAGACTCCAGAAAGATGTTTTTTAAAAAAGGTCCTGAACACTGAGGCATTGAAGGCCAGAAACATATTTAAAAGAAAGATATAGAGTTAATTAATAAAAGAGAGAAGCTGAGAAATTGGCATTCTCAGTTGAGTTAGAGAGCAGATTCATTGGGTGTGGGGAAATGGGAAAGAAAAGAAGACAGGAAGTTTTGATTATGGATGCCAAGTAGGAAGTAGGAGTTACTGGGTGTGCTGATGAGGTTAAGGGTGGAGTTATGTTACTGGGTGGTCAACAGAGGGAAGATAAGTAAAGGTCAGCATTGTTAAGGAGGATGAGAGGATGAGAGGATGTGAAATTGAAGATATGTACTAACAGAAACGTCAGTTTGGAAAGCACAAGAATGAGGTCAATTGAATTTAGTTGGAAAATAACAAGGTTGAACAATTAAGTCCTTGAACTCATCCTAGAAAAAAATGCTACATACCTCATTGCAGAATATCACTATGGTCACCAGATGGCCAAGGGGGGTACTTTGAAGGTAACTATTATGACATTCAGCAATGAGTTTTGTAGCACTTTTTTTAGGATGAGTTCCATGAACTTAATTGCCAGAGATCGTACAGTGACAGCTCTGATGGCCAGTCCAAAAAAAGAGTTCTAAAATTGCTTTGAACGGTGGACTATGGGCTGGTGTCAGTGCATAAGTTCCACAGGGGAGCACCCGAAGGTGACTGCAGTGATATTCAGCAATGAGGGCTCGAGTATTTTTTCTAGGATAGGTTCACCAATTTGACCTTCTGTGTTTGTGTGTACAAATAAACTACTAAAGATATCCACTAAAACATTAAAATAGAAGTAAATCATGTGCAAGTTTGAAGATGGTTTCAGACTCAAGAGCACATCTAAGAGCATTTTGTGTTGTTCTAAAAGAACATATCCAAGGCAAAGATTTATTTGGCTCATGGTTTCAATGGCTAAAAGTTTAAGAGTAGGCGTTTACCTCCTGTGGGGGCCTCCAGCTCCTTCCCCTCAAGGTGCAGGGCAGAAAGGGAGCAGCCTGTGCCAAGACTGCACGGTGAGGGGGGAGGAGGAAAGAGTGCAGGGGAGATGCCAGCTTCTTTTTAACAACCTGGCATCAGCAGGTTGGAGTTATGGAGAGAACTCACTCACTGTTGGAGGAAGACATCCATCTATTTATGAGGTTATGCCTGTGACTTAAATGCCTCCCACTAGGGCCTCACCTCCAACATCGTGGATCAATTTTCAACATGTAGTTTGGAGGGAGCAAACATCCAAACCATAGCAGAGTGGATAGCATTCAAATAAAGTGGAGCTTAGGACTCTGGCTCAGAAGTGGTTCTGAAAAGAAAATAGCACAATATCTTCATTTATGCTTTCAGATAATTAGAAGAAAAGCAATAAATTCAGTCTAACCCTATGAGCACACATAAAAAAGGGTTCTTTAGAGACATGATAGAACAGATGGGGAATAGGTAAGTTGAGTAAACCTTATCATCATTGTTGTGCCAGTTACTGATCAAAGCCATATGAGGAACTAAACTTTCCATTATATTTTTTATTCTAAAAATGACTTTTTTCTTTTGAGACAGAGTATTACTCTGTCATCTTGAGTGTAATGCCATGGCATCATAGCTCACAGCAACTTCAAACTCTTGGGGGCTTAAGAGATTCTCTTGCCTCAGCCTCCCAAGTAGCTGGGACTACAAGCATCTGCCACACTGTCCAGCTACTTTTTCTATTTTTAGTAGAGATGGGGTCTTGCTCTTGCTCAGGCTGTCTTGGACTTCTGAGCTCAAGTGATCCACCCACCTCAGCCTCCCAAAGTACTCAGATTACAGGGGTGAGCCACTAGTTGAAAACACTGTAATAAATAATGAAGTTTATAAAATAGAATCTGAGCGTTCATCAACTGTTGCCTCACTACCACCCCTTCTAAACACACGTACATATGCCCAGGAATCTTCATGGTTAACAATTTTGCATGTTGCTCAGATTTTATAAAACACCAACTTAATATTTGTTTTGTGTTACCAGCAGAGTTATTGTTCTTTTATATTTGATATATGCTAACTTTATAAGCGGTGAACATATTTACAACTTAGTCATGGAGGAAAAATCATGGTCCTTGAGGATGCCAATCAATACTTTATCACAGAATACAATATACTTTATCACAGAAAATACTAAATAAAAATTTGTTAAATATTGATATAGTCTATACTGGGGAAAGGGGTGAAAAACATCAAAGGTTCCTAAAAATGACCAGCAAAAACAATTTTTTGCACAAGTGAACTCTCCCTCTGTGGTTTTGTTCAGTATCTTACATCAAAGTTATCTGACATCAAAGTGAACTTTAACTTACTAAAGTTCAGTAATATATTCAGGTACAATTTGAACTCTTCATAAGAAATGTGTATTGATTTTGGTTTCACAAAAGGTGAATATTAAACAATGTAATGAAAATTGAGATTATGCATGAGAAAATTAAAGTAATTCATTTTATATTTAAAAAAATCATTGGCATCTAATGGCATGTACTCGATTTGTACACAGGCTCAGAGACAGCCTTCAAACTGTTAAATAAATAATTATCTGACAGATGTTAAAACCCTAAGGAGGACTTTGTTTAAGACTATTGAGACAGGTGTCAGTAAAGTCATAATAACAGACTGAAAAGGTCAACTCCAAATACACCACGGACAAGTGGCCATTTATAGCCAATGAACAAGGTCAGGCGGTGGGGTTTGGTAGATGGAAAATTACAAAGAAGAATTCTCAAGGAAAGGGGAGATTTTTGCTAAACTGACTGAAGAGTTTTGCTGAAGGCAGGTCAGAGTGATTGATTAACTGTCATTGGTGTTTGATCAGATATTGAGGCAGATGAGATATCAAAAGTGACCAGATATTAAGTATGAGGGCTTTTCTCTATAATGACTTAGTGGGACTCTTGCTACCACTGGGCTACGTGAGCTTGAGGACAAGGCCTGAGGAAAAGGCACACCAAAAACTATTTCAGAGGATTGTGATGAAATTTTGGTCAAGCAGGGAGTCTTGGTGGGGTGACTCACACCTCTAACTCCAGCAGTTTGGGAGAGAACTGCTTGAGACCAGGATAGTCTCACACTCCTAGTCTCACCCCACTGTTGGGAGGCCTAATGCGGCCACACATGAACCTTTCCCCACTTCATCCTCCTTGTCTCCTCATATGACAGACATAAAGGATCTGGTTAGCCCCACCTCAGAAGTTTGTGCCAAAGGACCATAACCTTCCAGAGAAGCTGCAAAATTTGCCCACCTGCTTTGGCACCATAAAAAGGGCTCCCTAACTACCTAGGTAGAGATGCCATCTTAGCCCTGCCCAGGCAGGTCACCCTTCCCTTTCAGTAAAGCTGACCTAAACTTCTCTGTTCCTCTGTGGCCTCATCTCTGGGAGCCATTGCTTATACATTTATCCCATCTTTACCAAAAAAGTAAAAATAAAACAATAGCTAAGTGTAGTAAAGCATGTCTATAGTACTAGCTACTTGGGAGGCTGAGGTGAGAGGATCCCTTGGACCCAGCAATTATGATTGTGCCACTGTACTTATATCTGGGTGACAGAGTAAGACTGGGTCTCTAAAAAATAACATATTGCATCATAAAGGAAACCATTGTCAGAACCATGTCATTAATCTGTAGCTATAATCTTAACTGGTACCTAGTTTAAAAACAGTCGGTCTATGCTACCAATGTCTCCTCTCTGTAGGCCTGGTAATGATTTTAATGATGATTAATACACTTGCAGATTTCTTTGAGCCTAATTTGATGTTTAGCAGCAGCTATTTTATTACTCGGATCATTTTGTTGTTTCTTTACCCTTCACTGTAGGACGCAGTACACGGTACACAAAGCCTCAGTATTTTGTTTTTAACAAGCTATTAAATTTGTGTTCCCGGTATTATGTTTGGTGTTTGCTGGGAAAATTATAGTAATTTGTTCTTAACAAGTCATAAAATTTATGTTCTTCATGGTCAATTTGAGGTAAGAATGTTAAATAACGTAAGGCTTATTCAGAAACCTAATTAAAATTAACACTTGAAATTAGTGTTTGTTTGGGTTAAATGTTCTACGTTGTTCCTGGAAATGTACTTCCATGGACTCCTGCTGATTATTTATTCAATACGGACCCTGAACAAAAGCCTAGTATATACACATAGTAAATCACCCAGGCAATGACACGCAACAATTTTGAAGTCACTAATCTCATTTTTTATGTACCACCTAAATACAAAACAAGAAAAATTACACAAGTAATTCTCAGACTAAACTTCCTACATGTAGATCACTTTAATAGAGGCATACATCATACTTGAGCTGGAAGCTTTATTAACCTGGATGAGGATAACCAGAAACAGCTTGGTAACCCATTCTCAGGATGTGATGTGGGGGGTGTTTAGATTGGTTTCATGATAGGAGACAGACTTGAGCCTTTAAACAGTGTTAAAATATTTTGTCTTCTGCTTTTTAAAAAGGATACAATTGCAATCTACCTTTATTTAAAATATGATCATGTTTTCAACAGCATGCTCTTTGCATCAAAATTGAGAATCAGATATTGGCCTAGTATCATGAATCTATTTATATTATACTTGCAAATTCATAGAACACCTTTAACTATCATCAGGCTTTAAATGAATGATTAATTTCATTTTGCTAAATAGCCTCTCAGAAAAGAAGGCAAAAAAGTGCAGCTTTAACTTAGTGGCTGTTCAAGTTGTGAAGAAGATTTATTCTTTCTGTTTAGCATTTAAACTCTCAGTATGTGTGGGTTAGGCCAATCACAGTGACTTTTCTCGCTTTTTGAATTTAAGGACCTAGAATTAATAACATCATTAAAAAAAATTTACTCAAAATCCATGCAATTAAGCTTCCTTATATTTTCATACTATTGTGGGATAGGAAAATAAGGAAAGTTTATGTGGTAAGAACAGGCAGTGGGAAACATATCAGTGTGATTTTTCAATCCAAAATACATTAACTTATACAAAAGTTTGATAACTAGTAGACTATGAGGAGACATTATTCCAAGCAATCCTTGTTAAAAAACATTTGAAAATGCTAGTTAGGGCGGTGCCTGTGGCTCAAAGGAGTAGGGCAGCAGCCCCATATACTGCAGGTGGTGGGTTCAAACCCGGCACCAGCCAAAAACTGCAAAAACTGCAAAAAAAATAAAAAAGAAAAGAAACGAAAATGCTAGTTAAAACATTATCATTTTGGCTTTGCTTCTTTTTCTGCTTCATTTATATGTATATGGCAACTTGAAAATATGGTTCCTAAATTTTAATTTTAAAATCAGTATAAAAATGATACAGATAGCTGGGAAAAATCATAAAAGACTCTGAAATGGGCTCAGGGCCTGTGGCTCAAGTGGCTAAGGCTCCAGTTACACACACCAGAGCTGGTGGGTTTGAATCCAGCCTGAACCCACCAAACAACGATGACAACTGCAACCAAAAATTGGCTGTAGTCCCAGCTACTCAGGAGGCTGAGGCAAGAGACTCGCTTAAGCCTAGGAGTTGGAGGTTGCTGTGAGCTGTGACGCCATGGCACTCTACCCAGTCTACCCAGGGTGACAGCTTGAAGTTCTGTCTCAAAAAAAAAAAAAAAAAAGACAACTCTGAAATGTTTAGGGATATCCTGACTGGCTTCCATTTCTGGACTATCTCTATCACCTCATAGCCCTACATGTTATTAAAATGAATCCTCTTCAGGGAAGAGACAATTGATTTCTCCTCCCCATTGTGAAAAAGTAAAGCTAATTTTGCATCTATTTGTAAATTCCTTTGGTATTCTTGATTTACTTAAGTAAGTGTAATACTTTAAATTCTCCTTGGAACCAGTTAAAATATCTTAGTGTCTCTCTTATTAATGAGTTGAACAAAATAGTCAACACACACTCATTTCACATATGGATTAGAGTGATAATTTTATTTTTTAAATATATCTTTAATAAGACCTAAATGCAAATTTACAGATGAAGTCAACATAAAGTTACCTAAATTCCTGTTTTGTCACAACACATAGTAAAGACATAAAACCTTTATGAAGCTTTTTGAAAATGTCAAGTGGGGATAATACGCAGTAGAATGACATTTCTTAGCTGCTCCCTTCCTCTTTTTTAAACACACAAGGCCCACACATATATGGGGAGGGACAGACAGAAATTGAGAGGCAGAGAGAGAGGAGGGAGGAGAGAAAGAAAGGGGGAGAGCAAAAGAAACAACTTCCATTACTTTCCAATTAACTCTCCGTCTCCACCATAAGCCCCCCTATCCCCATCCACTATTGATGGTCTCACTCTGCCTTCACTCTCCTCTAGCTGAGATTCTCTTCCCTGCATTTTACTATGTATTTTTATACATGAAATAATGGGGCTCTGTTTCTGGTCCTTTAACTCCTCAATTTTCATCACGAGAAATGTTCTCCAGTTAATCAGAAATAAAAGGGGTAATGCTATTCCTATCCATGTGTAAATTATCAAGAAGATGTTTCCTTCCTATCCATGACAAAAAGGGCTAGGAAGCACACAGAATATGAAAGTAGGCATGGTTATGTCATATTTTTCAAGGTCGGGGACCCTCTAAGAATAGCCCTAAAGGGGCTTGCGAGGGGAATTAAAATCCAGTGAGGTGTACATGTGCCTCCTGCTACATTCTCGAAATCTTTTTGACCACAGTAAGACTTTTGGAACAACATTGAGGAACCTCAGTTTCCCTAGAAAATTCTGTCCTCTTCTACTTTGCGTATATAATAGCAGAGCTAAGCAGTTAAACAGTGCCCCGTTTTTCTTCTGTAAACTCACTTTCTTACGTGTCTACTGCTTACTGTAATTATACCTAACTTAATCAAGTCTCTCCAAGATTAGGGATACATTACCTTTATACATACAAATTTTAAAGGGCCATCAAGACGACATGTAGAGTCCAATCAACACTTTTTTTTTCTAAGAACATCTCATCACACAGGCATTTCACTGATTGTCCAGATATTTCTACTGCTACAAACTTTCTCTATCTTTCCTCCCCCTTCCTCATGGTCTATTAGGCAATGTCTAGACAAGTAGCTTATTTTGTTCAGTTAACTCTAGATGTTTAGAGTGCATAATAATAATCCTTCCAGTAGGAAATAAGTTTAATATCTGAATGAAAATCTCCAGTGAAACTAAGGGAATTCTTTCTGGATGGCTGGTTTCTAGCATGAACTTCTTGAACTTTGGTTGCTTCTCTTTCTATAAACGTGTTCTCCTCTGTGTATGTTTTAGTGATCTTCATCCAGCCAAAGGATTTATTTTATAGGCAGTCATCAAGCAGAAACATAAATCGTTCCTGAATCTGTGTGCATGCATGTGCCCGCCGGCATCTGGGTGTCATTGGCAAGGAAGAGCCAAGAGAGCATAGTGGGCCTGAGTGGCAGGAAACAGATGAGAATAAATATGCATTATGTGTGGTTCACAGAGTTTACAAGAAGAACAAAATAACTGGGACCTTTGCTGCTACGATCTGTGAAATGGCGGGGATCTGGAGACTGAAGAATGGAAGCGAGGGGCTGCAATGACGCACAGCACTCAAATCCCTCGGAACCCCGAAGTTTTCTATTTTTCTAATGTAACTTGAAAGAACCTTGCTCTGATAATTTGAAAATAGGTCAACTGGACTCATTATTTTCACTGGCAGTATCATTTAAATGGGAATTTCTGACTATGGGCTAAAAGTCATTCTCACCAACATCTGAGTTTCAATTTATTATCTTACACTGCACACACACACACACACACACACACACCCATCATGAGATTCAGCCACACATACACACACACACCCTAGTCATCAGATTCAGCCACACACCCCCATCATGAGATTCAGGCACACACACACACACACACACACCCATCATGAGATTCAGGCACACATACACACACACACACACACACCCCCATCATGAGATTCAGGCACACACACACACACACACCCCTGTCATGAGATTCAGCCACTCCAAGACAAATGTCTCATCCTCTGGAAATGCTTTTCCTGCACTCAAGCCTCCACTGGACTTAATGGCTTGACGACTGTAACTGAACACATCTCACTTTCCATATATTGAGTAATGTAGGTGCTTTCTCTTCCACTGGTCTGTTAGACCCCTCAAGAGCAGAGTGTGAATTATTTATGTAACCCTTTCACCACTCTTCATCCTCTAACTGCACCAGTAACACCTTGCTGCACTGTCTAAAGCACGCTTCAAGTAACTCAGTACATTTAATATACTATCAATTCTTTATTTTAGACCTCCATTGTTGATTTACGCATTTGGTGGTCTTCAAAATGGTGCTTATCTTCCAAATAGTTCCCTACAAATTCACACTAACCCCAAGATAGCTTTTTTCAGAAGTATATTTTCATTGTCTTCATTTCTGAGGAATAATCAAAATGAGCATATCTGGCAATATTCAAATTTAGGGATATAATTTTGAAACTCTACGTCTTCTAGAAAAACAGCCTCTTGTTGAAGGCAAAGCAAGATTGAAGATGAGCAGCTAGTAGAGTGACCTTTGACTATTCCCTCACACTAATATTGGTAAGTCATTTGTTTCCATTACAGGAATGGCATCTGAAAAGCACTGAGCCCTTACGAAAAGTAAAATTTATGTTGTTGATAATTTTCCCTTTTACTGCTTCTCTTCCTTCTAATGCAGCCCTAAATCACTTTCAAGGTAGGAGAGGCAGCACTTTGTTCGTTGTAGTTTTTGTCCCCTACGCCACAGATTCTAGCCGGTTCTTTCCACAGAACAGATGCTCAATCCATGCTGTGACACAGCAGTGCTCTCAGTTATTTCTAATCTTCCTTTTTCCCCCTTTTGGTTTGACTCTTCCATCATCCAAAGAAAGTGAACTTTCTAGGTCTAAACTGTCATGTTCAGTGACCAGAATTACCATTAATATAATTAATATGCCAATCCCATTGGCATATCTGAGTAAACACAGTTGTTAGAACCACGCACCTTCAGCAACACTGTGGATATTACGGACTTACTGAAACACGGGTCTTTTTCACCAAAATGGTGAGAGAAGTGGAGGGAATGAATGAATTAAGATATTGCTATATTTACATAAAAATTAAAAATGATTTAATGGTAAATAAAAGCTGTTTGATCTGCTCTTTTGTACATTTTATAAAAATTCTTTTAGGCTGGGCATGGTGGCTCATTCCTGTTATCCTAGAACTCTGGGAGGCCTCAATAGGTAGATTGCTTGAGTTCAGGAGTTCAATACTAGCCTGACCAAGAGCAGAGACCCCATCTCTAAGAAATAGCTGGGTGTTGTCACAGGTGCCTATAGTCCCAGCTACTCACAAGGCTGAGGCAAGAGGATCGCTTAAGCCCAAGACTTTGAGGTTGCTGTGAGGTATGACATCAGGGCACTCTACCCAGGGGACAAAGTGAGACTCTATGTCAAAAAAAAAAAAAATCCTTTAAAACAAAGAATCCTGTATCATTCTGACCTTGATCTGGAAAATTGATGCTAGAAATTATCAGGTTGGCATAATATAGAATGACCTTATTAATTTATCATAGCCCCATTCTTGCTTAAGAGGGTTGTAGCTATAAGCAAATATTTTAAAGTTAATACATCCTTATATTAAAACACATATGGGACTAACCCTCTCAAATCACTGCCTGCATGTGCCTCTTCCTCAACTACAGATGCTGTGTTTGAAAATATTATGGTTTTGTTATTAAAAAACCTTTTCCCAAATCCATTCAGACTTAAATAAGAGTGAATTTGGCCTACATATTTTTGTATTTACTCTAATATTTGTGTTGATAAAACATTGGAACCGGAAAGCATGTGTTTAATGAATTGGGGATAACCTGGATAACTCGAAATAGGAGGTACAGAGCCTGGAGGAGGATGCAGTGAGAAAAACGGAAAGGATCACAGCAGTCAAGAAAATTCGAGTGTTAACATGCCAAGCACAGAAAGACAGATGTCACGGGTCCTCACTCAGGTGGGACCTGAGGAAACGAGTATCATTGAAGACCCAGTGCAGTTTGGTGGTCACCAGAGTCCGGCGAGGGTAACGGGGCTGGGGAATGGGGAGAGCTTGATTAATAGGTACAAAAAAATGCAGTCAGACAGAAGAAATAAGTCCGGGTGTTAAATACATCAGTAGAGAACTATAGTTTACAATAATCTAGCACATATTTCAAGTAGCTGTTGGAAAATAATTCAAATGTTCCCTGCATAAAAAGAAATAATTTTAAGATGATGGCTATCCTAACTACCTTGATTTGATTATTATACACTATATGAATGCATCAAAAGTACCCTAAAAATATGGATGGCTACAAGTAGTTGTAGATCTATGAATAGCAAACAGTTCAAAACTGGCGACAGATAGAGATGTATAAGATATGTAGAGATGTACATAGCTATTTATGAAATATTTTCAACTTGTTTTAATTATATTAAAAAGAATATCTTCAATAAAAAATATGCATAGAAACTTAACATATACAATGTACTAGCATAGTTACTTAAATGACAATTCTGAATGTTGTGATTGAATGAGCTGAAGCTTCTTTCTGCTTAGAAAAAAAGAACACGTTTAACTCAATAAGAACTACATAGTATAAAAGGATAGATTTGAAAATGCAAGTTTTTCCACTCACACGTCTATTTAGTGCTATTTAGAGCATATATCCTGTGCTTTGACCTTCCTTTGAAAATAATTTAATTAATGATCCTTAAAAATTTTTGTAGCACACCTAAGATCCTCTCATGGCACACTGGTGTGCCATGGCACAAGGGTTGAAAATCACTGCTCTTAAATGAAGATAAGTATAAATATTGTAATCCTCAAATGAGGAATTATACTTTTCAAAACTAAAATTTCTAGGAATTACATAATGACTCAATTGTAGTATCTAAAGAATGTATGCGTATTTTGAAAGTATAATTTGGGATAGAACATACATACTCTATAGAAAAATGTACCTTCTCTTTGTACCCCTCCATAATCTTTCCATGTGGTATTTACAAATGTGGCAAACACATACCTATATCGCTAACAGTCCAGTTTACAGACAAAAGAATTATCCTCCCCAAATCTATAGGAGTTGTCTGTAAGAGTCACTGTATCCCCGTTCGTGGTGATGCTTAAGTGACCATGATGATTGTTTCTCCTCATGTGACTTCATTTTCCTTAAACACATGGAAGCAAGTAACACAATGTATCAAAGCACCACTTCAATGTATTCCCAGGTGATGTAAGTGAAATTTTGTTAAATGATACTTAACTAATGATTGAACCTGGCTATTGGTTTATCTAGGCCCTTGAGTATTCACTGAATGTAAATCTTGGGTAGTGTTTCCGAAATTAGTATACTGTTAAGTCAAATAACTCCCCACGGAAGGGTCAAGTGCCATGCATTATACATGTATGCTAAACAGAATGAGGTAACTGTTAGTTATTCATAAGCTTCAAGGATAGACACAAAGGCAAATAGCTGCCAGGAACGAGCATCTTCCAGAGAAATAGGGAGGCTGAGCATCTGGTGTGGAGTCCATTAGTAAACATGTTACAGGAGCACATTAGTTTAAGTAATCCCCCCGCCCCCCAGTTTTATCAAGATGTTTCTACATTTTTATTTTGGTTAAAATAAACAAGAAACTAAGAAGTAATCTTCAAAAATGCAAAAATAGTATGATTCAATGAAGTGTAGGTTATATTAGTATACTATATATGTGTACACACTTTGAAGTTTAATAATATTTACACAGTGGCTCCAGAATTTCTCTAAGAAATAAAGCACGAGACAGACATTTGGCTGGAAAGGAAGCAAGGCAGGAAGTTCAGTAGAATAGCAAGTATATAATATTTTAAAATGGACTGGAGGCTTACAAAGATTTTTTGCTTGGCCAAACTATAGTTAGTCTCCAGGACCTTCCTTATGAGGAAGTGTACAGAAGTTAACCTAACCACTTCCTGAGAAAAGCTAGTTTTATTTGCAGAAAAGACACCCGCTGAGCCAGTTTACCAAGAATTCCCCACCTTCGATATCTAACACACTAGATGTCTGATCAGGTTCCTCATCCTCCACCGTCCCCCAGGTTATCTCTGATCAGGCTGGCTTGTCTTTCAGGAAGAATTCTGTTAGCCAGAACTCCCCTTACCCTCATAACATTGCATCTAGTGTCCTCCACCCTGTGTTTTGGCGATAAATTTTTATGTGCCCTTGTTTTCAGAGTTGAGTCCTGTCTCTCTCCCCACCTGCAGAATCCCGTTGCAAGGGCTTCCACACCTATGGTAATAGTGCTGAATAAAATCTTCCGCATGGTGCTTGAACAAGTATCATTGAATACTTTTTTTATACTTAGGGAAGAAAGCAGATAAAAATTATAGCAGGGCTAAATAGCTTGCCCTGCATTATTAATAAAGTGATTGAAGTCCAAGTTCCTGATCGTGGCTTTAAAATCACTGGTCCATCTTACCCACTTGCATTTCTTGCACATCCGTCCACCAAACATTTTAAGAAGTCTTCTTTCTCCAGACAGCACTGTTCATATCGGGTTAAATTCCTCTTGATTGTCCTGTTTTCCTTATCATCGGGCTCTTCCTGAACAGAACTCCCTTTACCCTGAACACTAATTACAATCTGTCATTCCATCTCATGCACATATTACTCATCTAATGGATTCATATTTAAGATCCTAGTTTCGATATAAATTTCTCCTCTAATCTCAGGAGTTCAGGGATCCCAACTGCTAATGATAATCATACACTTCTTTTCTCTTCTTGCATTATATTGAAGTGACTTGTACAACTATATAATTCCACACTGGAGTACGAGCTTCAGGAAGACAGGCTCTATGTTTTCAATCCTTATACGTGGACTGAATTTAGTGGGGTTGCAAATAAGGAAAGGCTCTACCTAGTTTTTTTCCTCCAAACTAATGCCTTACAATATCTTTGATAGCCCTTATCAGTCTCAGATGAAATGCTCTCCTATAAATTTGGTTATAAGAATAACTCTATTTGTAACTCCTTTTGGCACTAAAAATTCCAGCCAATTTAACACAAGACTAAAGTCTTATATACGGTGTGAAACTTTTCCCCCATTGGCAGTGCAGTTCTGACCTTGGCTCAGGGAGTCAAAGTTGAGCATAATCTCCTTTTCTCTCTTTTTTCACTTATCACCCTCTGCTTCTAGGTCTCACTGCTTCCTCCACCGTATTTTGAGAAAAGATAAATAATTTTGTGATTTGTTTCTTATTATCTGAGCGCTCTGTGTGTCAGGCATCAAATGATAATTCTTTCATGGGTTATATTTTAGGGTTCTTCCAATGCTCTTGTAAGTACCTGCAGTTTCCTACTCCCCTAGCAATACACCTGACATAGATCCATGGCTAGCTAGAGTCTTCTGCCCGCAGACAAGTGACCGCTTGTGCAGGATGCTGTCAGGATGGTTTGGGCCTGGCCATCTGTGGAGCATTTACCCTTGGCCAGTTGCAAACTCCTACACCTTTGCTAGATGTCACATGTGAGAGTCAGGCTGCTTGCACCTCATGGATTGCCTCTCCTTGTGGACCCAGATGATAAATGACACTAGCCTGCTTTGTTCACAAATATTCTCCAAATTCTGAAGAGGCATGTCCAGCTCTCTTAAGAGTTATCTTGATATGCTCAAGCCCAGGAGGCCCAGTGTGGCCTGATGAGGTTCCACTGTTTAGGAGGCACCAGCAGTACAGTGGGTGGCGTCAGGTGTTTTGGAAGCTCTAGTCATTTGCATCCAGAATGCACCCGGGGTGGGCGGTGGGGGAGAGGGAAACAGTATTCCAACTAAGCTGACCACTCACTGCCATGGTGGTCACCCATTCAAGTTCTAGTCTTTCCTTTCACCATGGGTAGGGGGAATTGTGTCTGCTACCTACTAAGCCCAGCTTAAGTGCAAACAAAATCTCTATTTATAATGCAGAGTATCTCATTTCTTATCATTTTCGGTTTTGAGGCACTAGTCAAATTTTAGATAAAATAGAAAAAAACAAAAACCAAGAAAATATCACATTTAGAGCCTGAAGGGGAATATGACACAATGGTACTAAAGTGGAAAATTGTATTTATTTGTATACATATGTGCCCATGTTACACATGCATATGACACATACATATATATGTCATTTCAAAATCTACCGATTAGGAAGTACTAAAAGTTATTTCTTTATTTTTCATAGGTAAACTTTAAAAGAAGCTGGATTATATACAGATTAATTTTTAAAAGCAAACACAAAGTGAGAATAATGATGTGTAGACTGAATTTAATTAGTTTCCTCTTTAAAGCATAATTAGCATTCCTTAGATAACGTGAGTAATGCCAACCGAGGAAGCTGAGTTAGCAAGCATTCCAGTGTAGGACAGTGGGGCAATCAGCTTGGAGGAGTTGACATTCATAGTTCTTTTCAAATTGCATTTTAATCTTTTTTCTGTCCTGCTAAAATGGCATGTTATTATCTTGTCATGAGATAATATTTACATTAGAGCCACCATTTTATATAAAGTTTTATTTAAATTTTATATGACTTTTTTCTTTGATGTATTTTATGTTATCATAAGACTGTGAGCCCGTGTTGTTAAACACATCACAGGGTACTCATAAGAGAAGTTAACTGTTCTAATTTTAGGTCTAAAAGCAAGGTTATCCCTGAAGTAAGAATGATTATCTGCTAATCCAAATCAGAAATGGTGTTTTCCTTTAGTGACAAATAGCCAAACTAGAACTGAATAGAGCAAGGCTGCAAATATTTCTGGGAGGGTCATGAAAGGTATACCACCCAAGGAAGCTATTCATATATTGCAGACCAACCATAGAAGTAAGCAAGCATCCTTATCTAACACATCTAAATGTATATGGTTACAAAGTGAGATATTTTGTAAATAAATATCCAACTTCTATCTGGATTTATGCTTTGATATCTCTCAAATTTAGGAAATTATTCTTTTCTGATTCATGTTGCTGATTTTTTAAAAAAGATTTTCAAATCTATTAATTTTTTTGAAGGTATAAGGGAGTTATTATTTAATTAATAGGCCATAAAAGTATTAATCAGAGGGTGCAATTACATAGAAGGAATCTTTAAATCAGTCATCATGTTGCTGCTTATTTTAATAATGTTATCAAGCCATTCCCAACTAAGTTACTATGGTCAAAGGGTTTTTTGCAGGGGGTGTGTGTCTTGCTCTGTTGTCCGGGCTATGGCAGTAGTATCATCACAGCTAACAGCAAACTCAAACTCCTGGGCTCAAGTAATCTCTAACATCAGTTTTGTAAGTAGCAGAAGCTATAGGGGCTCACTGTCACCCCGAAGTTTTCCACTTTTTATTGAGACAGGACATTACTTGTTGCTTAGGTTAATCCCAAACTCAGTGCCTCAAGTGATCCTCCTGCTTTGGTGTCCCCAAAGTCCCCAGAGTGCTAAGATTATAAGCCTGACCCATTGTCCCTGGCCCAATCAGTTTTTAAAATATTATTTCATAAGTATGTCACTATACTTTTAAATCTTTTAAAAAGAAAATAAGAGTATACTTTTTTTTTTTTTGAGACAGAGTCTCATTATGCCATTCTCAGTAGAGTGCTGTGGCATCATGGCTGACAGCAGCCTCCAACTCTTGGGCTTATGCAATTCTCTTGCTTCAGCCTCCTGAGTAGCTGGGACTACAGGCACCGGCCACAATGCCTGGCTATTTTTTGGTTGCAGTTGTCATTGTTGTTTAGCAGACTGGGCTGGGCTCAAACCCACCAGCTTCAGTGTATGTGGCTGGCACCCTACTCACTGAGCTATAGGTGCCAAGCCATAAGAATATATCTTTTTTAAAAATTAGCAAAATGTATTGTTTAATAGAATAAAAGGATATAGTGACTTAAATCACAAGAGAAAATATACACAAAAAAGTTCTGGTTGTATTAATAGCTAACATTAGTCTGCCTGTTCCTTGAAGAATTTGGTGTAAACTGTGGAAACACTCAGAAATATGTAGCAAGGTACTCTGATGGCGAAAGGAGAGGCTAGGGAGAGAGGAGAGGTAAGGGTGAGTAAAATTTCTACAAGAGTATGTGTAATGATTCGAAAAACATTTTACTGGGTAAAATCCATAGAGGTACAAAGCAACTACATCATTTGTAAAGTTTGAAAAAAAAATGAAAGAATAGCAAAGTTATCCAAAAAAAAAAAAAAAAAAAAAGGCATGCTGTAGTTGTCTAGACGGGAAATAGTAAGCTCCAGAACTAAAAGGTTGGCCCTTCATCAAATGATAAATCCTAGAGAGAGTTCACAAATTATAACTTCCTGCGTTTGCAATTGTAAAAGTGAGTTTGGGCCAAGAATTGGTGTCCAGTGTTTACTGATTGACCATGTTGTCTGCTTCAGAGTAAGAGGATCAAAAATGAATCTATCACTGCTACTGAAAAACCTTGATTGATGTGCTGGCAGTGGATTGTGAACACGTTGCTGAATATGACGAGCTTGCTTAGCAAGAGTGAAATAAAATACAAATCACCAAAAGTTACTCTTTTTACAAAATAAAAAAAAAATAGAACTATTACTGCCAACCTTTCCCTTCCAAAAAACTGCATTAAATTGAGCTAAATTCTTTTGTAGCTGCTGAATGCAATGGAAAAGATCCATATATACCAGACCCAGGTTTCAGATTTCTCTCCTTAATTATCTGTGGCCTTGAACAAATCATTTAAACTCTAAGTCACTTTGTGGCTGTCTTTAAAATGATTATTAAGGAATATAATGTTTATGAAATGTCTTGTGAGCGCTATGTTTTATCTAAACGTAAGACATTGGTCTTATTTTTACATTTATTTGATTAGGATGGGGTTTTCAGAGGACCTGTATAAAAACACCCTCTAGATCCTTACTCCCCAAGTGTGGTCCAAAGCCAGCAGCATCAGCATCACCCAAAAGCTTTTTGAAAATGCAGAATCTCAGGTCCTATACCCAAAAGTTTTTCAGGAGAGTCATATGAATATTAGTGTTTAAGAAGCACTATTTTATAATAACATATTCATGATATTATTGCTGAGACTACTTACTTTGAACAATTGTTTATCTTTTTTTTTGCAGTTTTTGGCCAGGGCCAGGTTTGAACCTGCCACCTCTGGTATATAGGGCCAGCGCCCTACTCCTTTGAGCCATAGGCGCTGCCCATCAATCATTTATCTTAAAGGCAGTATTTCAAGTGGTGTCATCCACCCATTGGAATAATCTCAGAGTAAATCTTCGTAGTGGGCCATGCTTTTATATGTAGTTAGGGCCTCTATTATATTAGCTTCATGACTATTACACACCTGACTTTTTCTGAGCACTGTGATGTTAGTCACACCTATTACAAAGCAATAAGCCATGGAAAGGGCTAAATTTATAATTTAATAAGTACAGAAAAATAAGCACAGTACAGAACGATGCAACATATATGTTGCAATAAAAAGTTAACACTTTTACAAGGAAGTTGGGTATAAAGTCTAGATATACAGTAAAGACAAAACACCAACAGCAAACCAAAAAAAAAAAAAAAAAAAAAACCAAAAAACACACACCATGAAAAGAGACAATCTAGAAATCAAAAGCCCCTGAATGAGGCAACTATTTAAAATGTCTAGGTTTAGTCATTCTGGTAGTTTTCAATTTCAATTTTGAAATTAATGTAATTTTTAAAGTCAACTTTTAAAAACAGATGATTTTTTTTGAGAGAATATTCTCCAAATCCATTCAGATTTTTACAAAAGATACGATATATCCATGTTTTTATGGCTGAACAATATTCCCTGCTATACATATATCACAATTTTTTAATCCGTGTATGTGTTGAAGGGCACCTGAGTTGTTTCCACATCTTTGCAATTATTAATTGTGCTGCTGTGAACATTCGAGTGCTGATGTCCCTATGATACAATGTCTTTTTTTCTTTTGGAAAGCGAAGTATCATAAGAATAAAAAATTAAGCAACACATGAACTCAGTACTAAATTGGAACTAATGGATTAACAACTACAAGTCACATGACAGAAAAATACAATTAAATTTAAGTAGAGGAGAGATGGGGGGTGGATAAATTCCCACACAACTGGTACATTGCATGGGTATAGTGCACACTGCCTGGGCAAAAACACAACTACACTGCAAACTATGTAACCTAATATGTGCCCACATAGTAATCTAAAATAAATGAATAAAATAAATAAAGAGATGATTTATTTTAGTTTCTGAAAATGATGAACTTCTCACTTCTTTGAATGATTTTGGCCAAATTATTGCTCTAATACATGAGTTGGATTAATTGGGAAATAATGTTCTTACTGATTTAATGAACTTTTCCTATAATTCTAAAAATTGCTCTTGCTACCTATTTTGTATTCTAAAGTTTCTGAAGTGTTTATTGTTTTTATATATATATATATATATTTTTTTTTTTTTTTTGACAAAAACTTATTCTGTAGCCCAGACTGGAGTGCAGTGGCATTGTCATAGCCCACAACAACTTCAAACTCCAGGGCTCAAGTGCTCTTTCTGCCTCAATCACCTGACTATTAGGACTTCATGGGTACATTGCTTTCATAGATAAATTACACATAGATGTATATATTTATTTTCTTTTTAGGTGTGGGGTCTTTCTATGTGGTCTAGGCTATTCTCAAACCCCTAGGCTCACTGATCCTCCCTCTTTGGCTTTCCAAAGTGCTAGGCTTGTAGGCACTAGCCACTATGTCTTGTTCCCAACACTTTTTACCTTTCCTGGATTTTTTTTTTTAAGGGTAATTGATAAAGAAAAGAAACTTGTCCCAAAGGAATCAGAACTAGTGTCCAAATTATAAGAGATTTTGTCAAGAGCCTTGGATAAACTGTTTTACTCTTTAGATGAAAACAGGCAGATTTTCCTTAATTGGGTAAAAGTTTGAGACAAAAAAAAGAAGTTATTGGAACACAAATTATATGGAATCTTTTTAAAGGTAAAGGTAAAAGAATGCCACAAATTGCAAGGAGTAGTATGTATCACATTTTTAATAAAATTCCTTTAATTACTTGAGCAATGATCAAAAGAAAGAATAAAGGATAAACTAAAGAATACTCTTGGCTCTACTTCTATAGCATTGATCTCCTCCTCACCCAAATGTGCCTTCACCTTTGCTAATAAGAGTAACCTGTTTCCGCATATAATGATATGGCTTGTTGTAACTTCCAACATTCCATTTCTTACCATTTCACATCCGGATACGATTAGGAAATCAAACTCTAAAGTAAAAGCAAAACTACTTTTAAAATTTTGTATGACACTGCAAATCAGAGCCACTGAGAACAGAGGAACATCCTAGATCTTTGAACACTTTCAGATAATAAAGTTTACACATATTAATAATGAAATAAATTTCTGAGTACATATATTTGATTTTTATTCCATCTATTCTCAGATGTTTACACAGAGGGCTTCAAACAAAAATAACTATGTTTAGCAAAGGAACTGTAATTCCTGAATTAATTAATTACTGAAAATTATAATATATTCTTCTGCTAAGTGCATACAGGCTCATAAACAATATCAAGACTATAGTACAGAATTTAATATAATGTCTAGGAAAGGAAAGACATCAAACATCTGCAGGTTATATAAAGACTGGATTAGCACTATTCTCAGTTTTCAAAGTCACTAAAATAGCCATAGCTATTTAAACAGAAGAAAATTAAATCATCTCCTTAAATATAAAGGTGACAATAACTTCTCGACAAGTTCCATGATTCATCATATTTAACATAAATTGAAAGTTTACCTAGTCGAACATTAGTGCCTAACAGATTAAAGTAAAACATCAATTTAAGAAAACAAAAAGCAAGTTGTAATGGAAATTCTTTTGGGAACTTGACTTCTGTATAGTTTATTCAATAAATATTTGCTATAGGTTTGATGAATGAATTAAAGACTGAATGGATAAAGTAAGTCAAACAAAAACATCTGTTTGAGAATTCTTTGCTTATCTTAAAACAACTTAGACTAACCGTGTCTATAAATGATGCATGTCCTTCTTGTACATTCTGTATTATACTTGAAAACTAAACCACGATGATACATATTGAGGTAGCTAGGAATTGAAAATACTCATAATAAACTCTAAAAAATGAATAATGATTTGAAATCACCGATACAACCTGCGTGTAAAAGTAAATGGAAACCACCGGTCTGCTGTCTTGAAAACACCTCATTTCTACCTGTTATGTGAAATTATCTTTGGAAAGGTATAAGATTTTGAGCAGCTAATATGTCAAAAAGATGTACATTAATAATTTTTACAGTGAAAGATGTAGAACTTTGGACTTTTAAATTTTAAAATTTTTAATTATTATGGGTGAAAAATAGTTTTATATGTTTAAAGAGTACATGTGATGTTTTGATACAGGCATACGATGGGAATTAGTCAAATCAGGGTAATTGGATATCCATCACTTCATGCATTTATCATTTCTTTCTATTACAAAAATTCCATTTTCTATTATGCTGCCCTTTGGTTTTAAAAGTAGTTTTAAACAGTTAGGAATGTAAAATTTTTATTCGGTCTTAAAATGCACATTTGACTTTCTGCCTGTGTTCCTATGAGCCATTCCTTCTCTCCTTTCTACGTATGGACAAGCAGAGGCCCTTGACTGTCTGCGTTTTCTCTTTCCAAGTTTACCCCTATGGTTGTAAATGAAACCAAACAAAAATGAACAGAAATAGAAAGAGAATACTTAATATTAACATTCAATTCTGAATCTGTTACTAATTTTTCTTAAGGCTAATTGCCTGACGTTTTAATCAGTTAAAACATCATTCTTCTAAATAAATCATGAGGTGACCCATGCTGCATTTACTTGACAAATATGGAGTAGACTCAATGGATTTTAAGAGAAATGTTTACTTTTTTTAAGATTGTACAATAGCAATGTTAGATAAAAATTCTAAAAAAAAAACTAAAGCCATTGTAATTTAAATTAAAAAAGATTTTTATTAGAACTTTGAAAAACATTCTCTAGGAGTATTTTTAAAAAGCCTATATTATAAGGAGAAAGTAACTATAAGGAAAGTGAATTCAAATCAAGGATGTGGATATTTTTAAATATTTAGAAGTTTGCTATAATAAAATCTCACATGACTAACTTTATCATTTATATCACAAACCTTGCAAATTATATACATATCTGCTGGGTTCTTGCCATTTACAAAATACTTCTAAAAAGCTTATCACTTTGTAAATAAGTAGAATTTTGGGGCCTTGTAGAAAATTATGTTGAATTACATTGTAATTGTGTGAAAAACATCCTAAAATAATTTTGTGAAAAAACTATAAATATATATATGTATAATTCATAAAGTACAAGCATACATATGTATAACAAGTGATGCATCTAATCTACTCTTAACTTATGTCTTATATGAAACCAAAGGAAAAATATCCCATCAGGACAGCACCTGTAGCTTAAAGGATTAAGGCGCCGGCCCCATATGTCAGAGGTGGTGGGTTCAAACTCAGCCCCGACCAAAAACTTAAAAAAAAAAAAAATCCCCCATCAGAATCCTAAGGATGGTTGTGATGTGTTCTCACCACAAAATGACAACTATGTGAGGTCATAAGCTAATTTAGTCACTCCACCATGCCTGCAAACTTCAGTACATCATGGTGTACACAATAAATACAGACAACTTTGTCAAATTTAAGATTAAATAATAAAGAAAAGAATGTTTATAACAAAGAGAAGCTAATTTAAATCTTGGACAGTGTACGGTGGAGAATTTGTCACCACATTCCTTAATTCTATTTTTCACCAATTAGAAAAATTACCTAAAATTACAAATATGTGGCACTGAATAATCTAAAGAATCTTAATATACATGTGATGCTCACAACAATTGAATAGTTTAGAAGTAAAATTATTTTTCATCACATTGTACACACAATTTTGTTTCAAGACTTGGATGGAAAACACAATACATTATAGTCCCCCAAATCCATCATCTTTCTTACATTCATAATAATATTACTTTATATTCAAATTAAATCTCTGAATAAAAAAGAAGGCATTTTGAGTTAGAGTGCTTGTGCGGTCTTAAAATTTGAATCACATCTGACTATTAAGGTAAGGGAATATGCTGCTATTATTCTTTATAAGCCAATGCTAAATGTTTACAGAAACGTGTCACCATATCTGTACTTTCACCATTACAAATGTTCTTCATATAATATGGTTTGTGATTGTAATGAGCACATTTTTCTGGAAAGTCTTTTGATCTCTCCAGTGACATCATAAAGTTATTTCATGAATAATGAGACGTATGGATAAATCGTTTAATTAAAATAGATCACTATACTTCCTATAAAAAGTTAAGATGTTTCTCAATTAATTTTTAACATCGCACACTTTCCACATTGGACAAGATCTCTCCTTTGAACAGACTTGTTTCCCCCACTTTATTTTATAGGTTCTGTGTCAATAGCACCAAAATTTGCAATCATTCACTCCATTTTTTATTTCTGGAAGTAAACTCTAATTTGGTTTCTACTCTTAATCCAAAAGGTTAGAAGAGTTAAAGACAGAGACATGACTGGAGGGGGAAAGAAAAAAAAAAACAATGCCAAAATATAAAAAAAATATTCAATAATATAGGATGACTTTATTGGACTTACAGTCTTTAATACAAATCTGAATTCCTGTTATGCTGATTACTCCTTCCTCCCTTTTTTTGTGTATAACTTTTCTACCTTAAACTGAGAACATGTGGCTTTTCTTTAGGAATAATTACACTGAAGAGGAAATTGCCCATTCTCACCTTGTCATTTTATTCGTGTCTCCTTTTCTTGTCTTTCCAGCAAATATGAACACATCAGCACCTGGGAAGAGGAGAGTGCAGCAGGTCTGGAGCTCTGCACATCTGCTCCTGCAAACAAGACAAGCCAGCTAAGAATGGCCAACGCTCAGCCCCACCACTTTAGTTAATAGAGAAAAGACAAATTTTAATTCTGGCATGATGAGGAATGTGATTTTTTATGACAAAATAAAATAGAAACAGTGCTAGAATTTCTCCCGGGAATTTCTCTCAGGACACAATGCTCATTGTGGCACCATTTCAGTTTAGGGCTGTATGTTTTGGTGACCAGTAATTTAATCCCCATCTCCATCCACCCAGTGTGTCACACACTAACATCACTAAGGAGTAAAAACTGGAAAATGGATGAGGAAAGGATCTAGGTTTCATTTGTCTCTCCTTTCTCCCCCCCAATAGATAGAGGGAGAGGGAGCAAATAGCCTAATCTAATTAGACAAGTATTATGGCTATTTATGTGTATGTATTTTACAGATGTATATGTCATAGAGATATACAGACAGACTTACAGAGTCCTTCTTACAGAGCCATATTGCCCCTTAAGATCAAACACTGTAACAGACATCTAAATGTTAATTTATCATAACTATCTAATGCCTTCAGACCGACACTGAGCGAAGGCCATGTATTTCCCTCAGGATGTAAAAACAAAAGAAAAGAAAAGTAAAGAAAAGTAAATTGTTGACTAGCAAAGACTGATGAAGGTTAAAATTTGATCCAGAGTTAAACATAATGTTTGGGATCAAAGCCTTCAATAATTCTTTCAGGATGGAAATACCTAGAGGCTATTTTATTTGACTGAATGTAACTTTGATGTACAGGCTAACTAAAAAACGTTTATTCTCCTTGTCTTTTACTAAAATAATCAACACCATAAACCACTGATTCATATGTTCCAGGAGATCAATAATTCCCTGTAGGTTTTAAAAATATGTAAGTTTTGAAAAGTAATGCCTAACCGGAGGTGTATGCCTCTTTCAAATTGTGTACCACAAGCAACCGGAGGTACAATTTGCAATGAGATTGGTCGTAAATACCTAGAATTTGGGATGCTTGGAGAGCTGTAACCAAGGCTGTGATAGAAGAAAAGTAACTAAAGTGTTATATTAGTGTAACAAAAGACAGTTCAAAGATATATTCTGAATACAGGATTTGCATCGGTTTTCCACAAAGATTAAAATTGTAGAGACAAATTGATTTTAATGGTACAGAGTCTGAGATATTTATTGACACAGACTGTCTCACTACCCTGCAATTAAACTTAGCTAGACTGCGAGTAGCATGGAAGAAACTGACATTTGTGGAGTTTTTGCACAGTATCAATAAAGAAAATCCACTAACACTTGAGTTGTTAAAATATTCCATCCTTTTCCAACAATGCACCCATGAGAAGCTAGATTTTCATCACGATGTCAACAAATTAAACCTATATCACAGCAGATTGCTTTTTAAACATCGTTTTGGAAATATAGGTATTTTTGTAGTGATTGTTATTTAACCTAGTATTTAGTCATTTTATTATTGTTATTTTGAATAAAGTAATAAGTGAATGTTATAAATTTCTTTCCCAATTTTAATTTTGTATTTGATCTTAGCCAAAAGGCTCAGAAGGGATCTCAATTTTAATTTTGAACATGTCAAAAATTATGATCCACACAAAGAAAATTTTAAAAAAAGCAATCTTTTTATTTATTATTAAATCATAGCTGTGTACATTAATGCAGTCATAGGGGACAATGTGCTGGTTTTATATACAACTTGAAATATTTTCATCAAACTGGTTAACATAGCCTTCATGGCATTTTCTTAGTTACTGTGTTAAGACATTTATATTCTCCATTTAGTAAGTTTCACATGTACCCTTGTAAGATGCACCAGAGGCAAGCAGGTCTTGAGATCCTAAAGTTCAAGAACTGCACATTTTAGGAAGGAATTAGTTGAAAGTAGCACCAGCTATTGCTTGTGGGGTTTATATTAAGGTACTAGCAAATCTGCTAAGCATTTGACATTTGCTTTCACATTTACAAACACAAATACCTATAAGATAAACATCTCTCTCTGAGAGATGAGATATTTGAGTGCTATATGATTTCACGAATGGCCTGAGTTCTATATGATTTCACGAATGGCCTAAAGTCTTTCAACCATTCCATATGTATATTTTCACAGCCAGAATATTTCCAAACTGGAAAATAAGTCCCAATTATAAGATTCTACAGTCCAGAATGTTTGATACAATAACTTGACATGTTAACTTAATAAACAAAATATACATTAAAATAATTATTTTAGCAATAACAAATCAGGAGATGGGGCTCGGCGCCTATAGCTCAACCGGCTAAGGCGCCAGCCACGTACACCTAAGGTGGCGGGTTCGAATCCCCAGCCCGGACCTGCCAAACAACAATGATGGCTGCAACCAAAAAATAGCCGGGCGTTGTGGCGGGCACCTGT
>CAUYTI010155376.1:0-10575 GCA_963575145.1 Galago senegalensis | reverse complement strand
GCCTGTGGTCCCAGCTACTTGGGAGGCAGAGGCAAGAGACTCGCTTGAGCCCAGGAAGTTGGAGGTTGCTGTGAGCTGTAATGCCATGGCACTCTACCCAGGGGGACAGCTTGAGGCTCTGTCTCAAAAAAAAAAAAAAAGAAGGGGAAAGGGGAGAGGAAGGGGAGGGGGTAGAATGGATGGAGGGAGAGTAATTGGTGGGACCACACCTACAGTGCATCTTACAAGGGTACATGTGAAATTTACTAGGTGTAGAATATAAATGCCTTAATACAATAACTAAGAAAATGTCATGAAGGCTATGTTAACCAGTGTGATGAAAGCCTTTCAGATTGTGTGTAAAACCAGCACATTGTACCCCATGATTGCATTAATGTATACAGCTATGATTTAAATAAATAAAGAAATAAATAAAGGAATATGTAGTGTTAGCTACACAAAGTTGGTGACTTTCATTATAATTGCTAAATCTGATAATATCCATTTCCATGATAAAGTATTTAGACTTTATGTGTATCCAGATAATATTAGATTTGAGAGAGAGAGATGGTATCATTCCAAATGTGTTTATCATAAAAGCTATCTTTGGATAGTTTCTTGAAACAAGAATTTAAAATATATTTTAAGTTATACATGTATATAAAACCTATATATATTTTAGAATTGCTATAGAGAAAAATCCTTACTTCTGAAGTAAAAGTATCATTTTTTAACTTTAGAAATTGTATTCTAATGAGGCAGATGGAAAAGCTGTAGGTAAACTTCAACTGCCATTAATTATGTGTGTCTGTTGGATTTCAACAGCTGGTATCATTATAAATGTTATTAGCCTTATTAGACATGTATGTAGCATTTTATTGCAAGATGCTTTATAGTTTTTAATTAGTGCATAACAGTCTTAAAAAACGAATGAGAACGGTTTTATCATTTCTAAGAAGTGAAAACCACGCTTACAATAATCCTCTATAAAAAAATCTGTTGGTATTTTAGATATAACATCAAATTCTTAAGTAAATGCTTAAAATTATACTCTCTTTTGTGCCTGAAATTCAGCTTCATTTAAATATTATAATTCCATTTTAATACTATGCAATTTTTCATGTTTCTGACAAAAAAGAGATTTTCTTCATTCATTGATTCTTAATAAAGTCTTTTAAAGGGTGAGAGCATTTGTTTTGTTTATATTTCTTCTTTTATAAACATATGTAGAATTTTTACAGGAATGTGGTTTGTTTAGTTTCTATGCATTAACTTTATTAAAAGTTGGACAGATGTACACATTTATCTATTATAAATATTAAGATATAACTTCCAAAATTTCTTTTGTGTTTAAGATATGAACATTCCATCCACAGATCTGACCAAAACTATATGGATTAAACAAAATCTAATACTTTGGTTCCAACTACATGTTCTGATCAATCAAATAATCAAACCTTGGCACTAATCATTAATCTAGGCATCAGAAGTGCTGGCCTTAAGCATCTTAGTGTGGAACTAAACTAATAGTGTGGAACTGATTGTGGAGATGATGACTTTTGCTCTCCTTAAAAGAATGAAAACTCAAAGATTTATGATTCTTTTTGGAAAAGTATATGTATATTTAAATACCTTGAAATTGTTTCAAACTATATTGATGATGCCAATTAGAATGTGTGTAGATAATAAAAAGAATTACTTTAATTAGAATGATGCTACCAAGATAATTTATATCAATTAGGCACATAACTTGATACCTTATTACTTAAGTAGTTTAAATTAGTACATTTAGACATATAAGATATTAATTAACTTGCAACAGATATCAATAAATAGATATATTCTCTACTTTCCTATAGGTAATAACTTTCTCTGTTATTTACCTTCTTAAGATGACAACTTCAGAAAACACATATTTCACACTGGAAAAATGTAAGTTAAAGGGTGTTGTGGAGGAAAATTATAAAGATATTTATTCCTGCACATTTCTTATCAATACAAAAACAGAGGTATACTACTTACATATTTATTGGAAGGTTCATCAGGGTGAATTGTAAATTATCATATGGAATATTAACTTCAGGTAGGTCAACTGAAATAAAAACTTTGTTATTGCACATGACACTTGCTTATACCGCCCCAGGAAAAGCACTGTGGAGTAATGATCACCATGGGTATTTATTAAATAGCCATTTATAAACTGGCACTAAACAGGTTTCAGGAGTGATGCCTACTACATTCACCCTCAGGGCATAATACTTGAGCCAAATATAACTATTAAAAGATTTCTAGTATAGATTAAAATACTTTGTATTGAGACAAAATGCTTAGGTGCACTGTGCATAGGAATGAAGTATAATATATGACCTTCCCAGTAATTTTCTTTTTTCTATTCTGGAAATAACCGCCAACTCCAGCATAAGTATCTGACAAACAAAAAATAAATCAGACCACGTTTTTAATTTCAGAAAATGAATTACATTTGTAAATCAGATTAAAGACAAAAGGTATTTTAAACATTATTAATTTGAGAAAACCTTTAAAATACAGATGTAGCGTATGTTAATAACATTATAATTAAAATGGGATTTCCAGTTACAAATGTATTCACAACTATCGCTTTAAAGAGAAAATTTATGAAGTAAACCTATTGCCTGATTTGCAATTGTTTTAGTTATATACAACTTTTCAAGAATGTATTTTTCAAAAGGGAGGGCTGAAAAAAAACAATTTCCTCTTTACCAGAAATAAAGATAATTATCAACGTAATTATCTTTGCTTGGGTGGACCACCATTGAGAAACAGTTACCTATAGACGAATAATTATGTATTTTATGGTAGTGGTGTTCTGATATAAAAGCACCTGGAGGCTTTGGAAAATCTCTGCCAAGGGAGTTTTGTGTGTTTGTTTGTTTGCTTTTTTATTAATGCTCAGTGTTTTCAGTACTCAGCCACACATTTGAAATCAGTTTATTTATTTATTTTTTTTTTAGGATCACATCTGTCAAACTTAAGACGCAGTTTCTTTTCCAAGAGGACTGAGTCAGAGTCCAAGATTCTGTGTCTCTAACAAGCTCCCAAGTGATGTATTGCTGTAGGTCCTTAGACTTCACCTTGAAAAGCAAGGTCTTGGAGAATGTTTATCAATGCAACATACTCAAATACTATTGAAAATCGAAAATGGAATGTGTTTTTTCTGATAAGGGAGAGCAGGGCTGTATAAAATTTCAATGTCTTTTGTTAAACTGGTAATCTGTTATAGTACTATTAATATTAATCTAATTACAGTTTGAAAATGTGCAAATAAAAGCTTAAATTATGTTTAAAGTAGGTACTTAGAGGCACTCACTGACGTAATGAAACATATTGTTCTTTTAATAGCTGTTTCTCTATATTAACTTTATTCTAATTACCTGGTGGAGGCTATTTTTCTATAGTATTTTCAACGATTTAGAACATAAGTAGGACATGAATTACTTTTAGTACACAAAATGTTAAAATAACTTTGTCAACGTATTGAGAGTTTTGTCTACTTAATTTTTCAGTGTATTATTTTATGTGAATCAATCAAAACAAACTATTGTCTTAATCATGATAATATGTTACAAACACCATTCATCTGAAAATCTCCAAAGCCAAATTCTATAGACTGTTGGTAATCTACAGATTGCTTAGTGAATTCTACTATATTTTGACCTGATTAGTCAAGGAACAGTTTTAAAAGTAATGGAATCAATATGTATTCTATGTTGCTAGGTCTGTACATTATGTTCTTTTAACTGTATGCAGTGGAGATACTAATAGTGTTAATTTACTTCTTTGAATTTACTTGACTCCTGCTAATTATATTCAGTAGAAAAGTCTCACTTGACATCACTTAATTACATTTTATTAACCAAAGCAGTACATCTATGCAGCCATTTCTTCCCTAGTTATCTTCATATCTGAGTAATGCAAATGGATTTTTAAAATGATCCTATAAGCATATTAAACATCAAGTGAAAAGGTAATTAAACATATTTTGTTTTGAATATTGACATCCCGTGTTAGAAGAGGAATTCATCATAATTTCCTGAAAATGTTTCTTAGCCATGCCACTTTCCAAAGTTGACTAGAATGTGGTACCTGTGTTTCAGTACTCCTTTTCCACCTTTATGGAGTTGCTACCACACTTACCATCACAGCAACAAGAAGAAATGTCTCAGTCATCCCTTTGTAGGAGAGGGAGTGTTTAATTGAAATAGAGTAAGTTTATTGAATTTTTAATCAGGATAGAACAGACATAGAGTCTTTTTTTCATATAATTTATGAGCCAAGGGGAAGTGCAAAATATATCAAATTAGTGTGTATTAAAATCACCTATTGAAAGTATAGCTCAGCTAACATTCCCCAGAATTGTAAAACTTACGTATTCATCAATGCGTTAAACTAGCTCACACTTCCATGCAGTGGTTGAGGTGATTTAATTATTGTCATATTGGAAAGACACACGCTATGCAGGGTACATAATGACTTCTGGGGAAACAATGCCAATTAAAAAGTCACTCCTATTCCTGCTCCTGCAGCAGGCATTGCTAACGAGGTCCACAAGTCATGTTACTGAGACACCAAAGCAGAAGCATCCTTTTCTTTTTCTTATTGAAAAGAAATGGAAAAAGTTATTTAACACAATACTCCGAGTTTCCTTATAAATAATATTGTGTCTTCTCAATTCTTAAATTTCATTCATGAAAATATTTTCATAAGCTTGCTTGTACTTTCAACCAGAATTTTGAGAACTGCAGAAGGCAATCAAGTTATATGCATAAAATGTGTAGATAAAATTGTAATCAGAAACTTTTGTTATTACATATTTAGATATTTTACTATTTACATTAACATAGAGAAAATCACTTTGTAAATGACCTTGAAAGAGTAAGTCAATCTCAATCCGAAAGCTGAAAAGAAGACTTAATTGTATGATTCTTATCATTTTATATTTTGAAATAATGTATACATATAGACAAATTGCAGAGTGGTACAAATATTTGTTTTGCACCCGTCATGCACCATTCTCTCTTATACTTTGTAGAATCATAGTGTAATTAGTAAAATTAAAAATTAACATAAGTATCACTTTGATAACTAAGGTCTGGGTTTTATTTAGGATGTGCCAGCTTTTCCACTAATGCTATTCTGCTCCAGAGTCCTATCTAGAATCCCAAATTGCATTCAGTTGATACATCTCCTCCAATCGGTGACAGTCCCTCAGTCTTTCCTTGTCTTTCATGACCCTGAGTGACACTTTTGAAGAAAGCCAGTCAGATATTGTCTAGAATGTCTCTCAGTTTGGGTTTGGCTGATGTCTTTTCATGATTAGATTGAGGATACACGTTTTTTCACAAGAGTAACATACAGCATTTGCTCTACTCAGTGATTCATGTCAGGAGGGCACAGTATCAACATGCCTGGGCACTGGGCATCCGAACCCTGATCACATGATTAAAGTGATGTTTCTTATTTCTATAGCTAATTTTCTTTTTTTTTTGCTTTTAGAATTAACAAACATCTTGAAACAGATTATTAGATCTATGCAAACATGTTCGCTTCACATCTTTGATCATGTTCGCTTCACATCTTTGATCACTAATTTTAGTATTTATTATGAATCTTTCCTTCTTCCATTATTTGTGTAGTTTCCTGATGGTGATTGTCAGTTCCCTCATTCCTTATATGTTATTCACTGGTGATTTTCTGTAAGTAGATTGTCTCTGACTCATCTTCCCTGCGCCTTATGCAACCACAGGCTTTACCTACAGCCCCAGGACTTCCTGCCTCCCCCTAGCTCCCTGTGTAGATGCAACTAGCAGACAAGTCAGGCTTTGCATCCACCAGCCAACCTGGCCCTCAGCTGCCCTTGATCCAACATAGCCAGAACCCAAGATTCTACCCCAAGGGACCATCAGAGTGTAACTTCAACCTCAAAGTCCCCACCCTCCTTCTAATCCATTTCTCATTGTTTAGGTATTAAATGTAAGAACTCCAATACTTACATTTAATACCTAAACAATGAGAAAGTGGATTATTATATAATATACAATATATTTACTTATTCATTAAATCTATAAAATAAAATATTTTTATTATAATAGATAGAATTGTAATCAATACAGCTGTGAGGAAAAAATTACTAAGCATTATTAATAGAATATAGCACTTATGTTTAGTATTTTCTCTTTAGTCATATATTACCCACACAAAGCACTATTAATGTTTTCCAAATAAATAAAAGGTTTATTATTTACATCCCTACCTTCTTATGTGTAGTTAATAATTTGAAATAAGTTAGGTTCATTTATTATGGTCTTTATTCTACTCTTGGCTCCCCTGTGGAAGGACTGCATCGTGATTCCTCAAAAGGCATAATATTGAAGCCCTAACCTCAGTGTGACTGTATTTGAAATTAGAGACGTTAAGAATAATTAAGGTTAAATGTGATCATAGTGGTTGTGCCATAATCCAATATGACCAATGTTTTCATAAAAAGAAAAAGGGAAGCTAAGAGTGTGTTCACATAGAGAAAAAGGCCGTGTGAAGACACAGCATAAAGACCGCCATCTACAAGTGGAAAAGATGCCTCCATGGAAACTGAATTTGTACCATAATCTGTGACTTCTAGCTTCCAGAACTGTGAGAAAATTAAGGTATATTGTTGAAGCCACTCAATTGTTATTTTGTTATGGCAGTCACATACTTCCAATACCCTCTTCTATCTTAGCCGATTTTTAAAAAACTTAATCACAGTAAAGTTTACTCTCGGTGGTATACAGTTATGTATGACTTGAAAAAAATTACTAAAACAGAGGAGACTCACAGGAAGTTAAAACAGCAATATAAAAAGGTCCAAATGCTCTTCCCTTCTTTTCAGATGGTATTCTATCCCATAGTTGCAATACGTAAAACATTCCAATTCATGTTTTCATGAATGTGTATGGATACAAGTATGTAATTCTAAGACATTTCTTTACATGTTAAGATTTGTGTAGCCACCAATGCAGTCAAGATACAGAACTATCTCATCAGCATAAAACAAAACAAAATAAAACAAAACAAAACTGTTTTATGCTGTTTCTCTATAGTTATGAACACCAGAAGCCCCTGGTTCTAACCTCTGTCAACCACTAATCTGTCATCTATCTGTATTATTTTGCAATTTAGAATGTTATATAAATGGAATCATAGGGTATAAAAGCTTTTGAAATTAGCTTACTTTTATTTATCATAATACTCTTGTGACATATCCATGCTCTCGTATGTATCACTTATTTAGTTTTACTGCGGAATGGAATCAGAATTCTAAGGTTTTTGACACATGCATGGAGTTATGTATCTACCACCATAGTCAAGTTATAGAAATTGCCTCACTCCAAATATTCCCTTATAATGTCCTTTGGAGTCAACTTGTATCTCCATATCAATCCCTGATACCTATTGTTAGATTTTGGTCCTTATTTTTTTGTTTGTTTTGCATTTTCTAGAATTTCATATAAATTAAATTATGTGATATGTTATGGGCTGAATATATATGTCTCCCCAAAATGTATATGTTGGAATTCCACCCCTAATGAGGCTATTATGAAGTGAGGCCCTAAAGGATAATTAGTATTAAATAAGGTCATAACAGTGGAGCCTTCATGAATAAAATTAATGCCATTTTTAGATTCAAAACATCTTGCTTCCTCTCTTTGATCTCTACCATGTAAGAATATGACAAGAAATTGGTAGTACGCTACCCAAAAGGTGAATCTCTTCACAACTTGACCACAACAGCACCCCAATCTTAGACTTCCAGCTCCATAACTGTGGTAGATAAATCTCTATTGTTTTGCAGTCACCTACTTCCTGTTATTTTGTTATAGCAGCTGAAATGCACTGAGACTCAATATGTGCCTTTTTGTATCTTATTATTTTCACTTAATAAAATGCAAGTAAGATTCATTCAAGTGCATCATCAATGGTTTAAAATAAGAACTTTAAAACAATTCAAAAAAATATGGGGGTAAAAATAAGTCTGTTACATAGATACAAGTTCTGACAATTAAGCTCTCTACCTTTCCACCATGCATACAGTGGTAGCACTGTACAAACATTTCAGTAAGAATTCATTACCTTGGTCTAACAATGTCTCACAGTTGGGTTTGTTTAGAAGTGTGGTGGTGTCTAAATGGCGATCAGGATTGTTGTTGAATGTTTTTGTGTGCCATCAAATATTGGTGCTTGAATTAAAGCAACAAACATTAAAATTTGCATTGAAATTTTTGTTCAACTTGGCAAAGGTGAATGCAAAATCAGAGATATGAGGGATATGCGAGTCCAGGTTTATGGGGATAGTGTGATGAAGAAAACAGCATTGATTTTTTTTTTTCCCTGAGGGGAGAGAAAGAAAGCATCATCAATGAAGAGATTTTAGGGAGGCAAATAAGTAGAACAGACAAAATGCTGCAAAAATTTGTCAAATTTGCATCAAAATCATTAGTTGGTTTCAGAAGCATACCAAACCCAGTAAACATTGATTGAGGAAAAGTTAGGAAAATCTTAACTGAAAATCTTGTCGTGAGAAAGGTTGTATAAAAATGGTTCTGAAGGAGCTCACCAATGAACAAAAGCAATGGCAAGTCAAAGTTTGCCATGACCTTTTTGGGAAGCAAGACAATGTTTGGGGGCATGTTATTACAGCTGCTGAAACATGGGTGTATCAGCACCACTCTGCAACTGATTTTCAACAACCAAAAATTTCCATTGGTCCAAGTCAAGAGTCTGAATGAGGTTTCTAACCATTTTCAATATTAGAGGGATTGTTCATTATGAATTTGTACCAACTGGACAAACAGTTAACAAAGCTTACTATTGGAAGTGCAGAAACAGTTGCATGAAAAATTTAAATAAAAACCACCTGAACTTTTTGCCAATGACTCATGGCTCTTGCATCATGCCAGTGGACCCGCTCACTGTTTATGAAAGGGTTTTTAGCCAATAAACAAATGACTGTATTGCAATACTGTCCCTACTCACCTTATACAGCTCCCAAAGACTTTTTTCTTTATTTTAAAATAAAGAAAATGTTGAAAGAAGACTTTTTATGACAATCAGGATATCAAGGGTAATAAAAATATAGTTCTGATACCCATTCCAGAAAAAAAGAGTTCCAAAATCACCTTGAAGAGTTGTTGAGGCACTGATGCTGGTGCATATCTTCCCAAGGGGAAAGATACTTTGTAGATATCTGTTATCCATTTGTTCTAGAGTCTCATTTAAATGTAACATTTCTTTGTTCACTTTGTGTTTTAATGATCTGTCCAAATTTTGTCACTGTGCTGTTGAAGATCATGGCAATTATGGTGATACTATTTATTTCCTTTCTTAGATTTAAAAGAATTTGTTTTATGATTCTGAGAGTTCCTGTGTTAGGTGCATATATATTTGGGATTGTAACATATCCTTGTTGAATTGTTCTATTCACCATTATATAGTGACTATGTTTGTCAATTTTTACCATTGTTGATATAAAGTCTATTTTATTTGATATAAGAATTCCTACACATGTTTTGTTTTGGTTTCCATGCATAGAATTTTTTTCCCGTCCTTTTACCTTCAATCTGAGTCCTTATGATTTAGATATGTTTCCTGGAAATAATAAATATTGTGTTATGCTTTTTTCTCCATTAAGCAAGCTTATATCTTTTAAACAGGTTCTTCAAGCCATTCAATTCACATTCAGCGTCACAATAGTGTCCTGATCATGTGTTGGATGATACTGTATTGTTTGTTTTCCCTCTTGGTCAAGTCCCTTGAACAGCCTTGAACTCTTAACATTTGGTACTTTTACACTGGTGGTTATATGCTGTTCTATGTACAAAGCACTTTTGAGCATTTCCTGCAGAATAGATCTTCTAATGACAAATTCCCATAATGTTTGTTTTTCTGGAAAGATCTGTATTTGTCATTCTTATAGGAAACTTAGTTTTGCAGAAGACAAAATTATAGGTTGGCAGTTTTTTTTTTTTTGTTTAGAAGGCTAAAAGTGAGGTCCTGATGTCTCTGCTATAACATCTGTTATTAGCCTGATGGGCATTCCTTTGTAGATTAGTTGTTGCCTTAATCTTGCACCTTATAGAATTTTCTTCTTAATTTTGATTTTTTCTAGGTTGAAGATTATGTGTTTTGTGATGTTCTGTTTACTGTGAGTCTTAGTTTTCAATGGCCATATTGTACCTGAAAATATGAATCTATGGTTATACCAGGGAAGTTTTGCTCAATAATTCAGTTGAATAGATTTTCCATATTTTTTGCTTTTTCTTCTTCTCTTTCTGGGATACCTAGAATTCATATATTAGCTCACTTCAGATAGTCCTATATTTTTGTAAGTGATTATTCATTCTTTGTTCTTTTTTCTGCATTTTTTTTATTGTTGGAGATTCATTGAGGGTACAAAGATCCAGGTTATACTAATTGTATTTGTCAAACAAGGTCCCTCTTATAAATGTGTTCCTCTCCCAAGAGGTATGCCAAACACCATGACTGCATCCCCCCTCCTCCCTTCCCTTCTCTGCTCCCCCA
>CAUYTI010155374.1:0-24004 GCA_963575145.1 Galago senegalensis | reverse complement strand
CTCCTTGGTGAACGCAGATTTCTGTGTTATTTTGGCAGTTATAAACCCCAGGAGCAGATGCCTACTAGAGTGAATAGGGTCACAGACCTGGGGGATTATGAGTGACTGGGTGCAAGGTGGGGAAGGAGGTATTAACCTTCCCAGACTAACCCATTTCCCTTTGCCCTCATGGAGCACTGGAGCAAGTTATATCTGAGCTGCAAGCAGACTCCTCTTACCTAGTTGCTGGAGACATTTGAACTCTTCCACCTGATACTGGTGCTGACTGGGACAACTAATTTGGACCCCTTAAACAGGGCAGATCACCCAGGGACTATTCAAAGGGGCACCCTGGGTGTACGGTTGAAGGAAGGTTTGATTTTCCTTGCCCAATTGTTGTGGGGGGGGCAGGGCGACTTAACTGCTGGTATTTCTCCACAGTAGAGGCTTCAAACCAAGAGTAACTGATTCACTAAGGTAGGACAGAGACCAGCTGAAAATAAGACAGAGCCACTTAGCCCCACCACACCAAACAGGTCCTCAGTCTCTCAGGCCATAACACCATAACTCCTTGACAAACCTCAAGGGGAAAAGTCAAATGGGGTAAAATAATCATGGGGTGGAATCAGCAGAAAAGCTCTGGTAATATGAATAACCAGAGTAGATCACCCCCGCCCCCAAGAAAGGATGTGGCTGGTAATATGAATAACCAGAGTAGGTCAATCCCCCAAGAAAGGATGTGGCAGACAAAACTGAAGATCCCCTTTATAAATAAATGGCTCAGATGTCAGAAATTGAAATCAGAATCTGGATTGCAAATAAGATAAACAGAATAGAGGCAAAGATAGAACTAGAAATTCAAGGAGCATTCCAAAAGTTCAATCAAGAATTCAATGAATTCAAAGACAAAACCACCAAAGATTTTGAAACATTAAGGCAAGAGATTGCAGCCCTCAAAGATCTTAAAAATATGGTAGACTCTCTTGGTAACAGAGTGCAAGAGGCAGAAGAAAGTATCTCAGATGTAGAAGACAAAGATTCTGAATATGTCCAAATTTCCATAGAGAATCAGAAATGGAAAGTAAAAACGGATCATTCTCTCAGAGAGCTCTGGAATAATTCAAAGAAAACTAATGTTCACCTCATAGGAATCCCTGAAGGCAATGAAGTTGCTTCACAAAACACAGAGGCTCTTCTGTATGAAGTTATGAAAGAGAACTTTCCAGATATGTCAAGAGATCCTGAAATCCAGATTTTAGACAGCTTCAGAAACCCAGCACAACTCAACCTGAATAAGGCATCCACCAGACACATCATAATTAACTTCACTAAAGTTAATATGAAAGAGAAAATCTTGAAAGCAGTGAGATGTAAGAAAACCATAACCTCCAAGGGGAAGAATATTAGAATAACTGCAGATCTCTCTGCTGAAACCTTTCAGGCAAGAAGAGGGTGGTCATCAACATTTAATCTCTTAAAACAAAGTAACTTTCAGCCCAGGATCCTGTATCCAGCTAAACTGAATTTCATTTATGATGGAGAAATTAAATACTTTAATGACATCCATGCATTGAAGAAATTTGCCATAGCCAAACCAGTTTTCCAGGATATTTGCAGACCTATTTTCCATAATGACCAAGTGTAATTCTCCACCACAAAAGTAAACTAACTCAGAAACTATTGATCAAACTCCAATTTTGACAGTAGCAAAAGGATTAAAAATGCACACTGGACTTTCGAACAAGTTGATACCTAAAATTTTATCAGTCTTATCAATAATTAATTTCAATCAATGTGAATGGCTTAAATTGTCCTCTAGAGAGGCACAGATTGGCTGATTGGATACAGAAACTCAGACCAGACATCTGTTGTATACAAGAATCTCGTCTTACCTTAAAAGACAAATATAGACTCAGGGTGAAGGGATGGTCATCTATATTACAGGATAATGGAAAGCAGAAAAAAAACTGGTGTTGTAATTTTATTCAAAGATACAATAGGTTATAAACCAACAAAAGTAACCAAAGATAAAGATGGCAACTTTATATTTGTTAAGTGCAATACTCAATATGATGAGATCTCAATTATTAATATCTTTGCACCCAACCACAATGCACCTCAATTTATAAAAGAGACTCTAACTGGCATGAGCAACTTGATCTCTCCCAGCTCCATCATAGTCGGAGATTTTAACACTCATTTGGCAGTGTGGGATAGATCCTCCAATAAGAAGCTTAACAAATAAATCTTAGATTTAAATTTAACTATTCAACTTTTGGACTTATCAGACATCTACAGAACATTTGATCCTAACAAAACTGAATACAGATTTTTCTCATCAGTACATGGAACATACTCCAAAATTGATCACATCTTAGGTCATAAGTCTAACCTCAGCAAATGTAAAAGGAATAGAAATTATTCCATGCATCTTCTTGGACCATCATGGAATAAAAGTTAAACTCAGCAACAACAGGAATCTGCAGAATCATACAAGAACATGGAAGCTAAATAACCTTATGCAGAATGATAAATGGGTCAGAGACAAGATCAAGAAGGAAATTACCAAATTTTTAGAACATAACAATAGTGAAGATACAAATTACCAGAACCTCTGGGATACTGTAAAGGCAGTCCTAAGAGGGAAATTTATAGCATTACAAGCCTTCCTAAAGAAAACAGAAAGAGAGGAAGTTAACAACTTAATGGGACATCTCAAGCAGCTGGAAAAGGAAGAACATTCCAATCCGAAATCCATCAGAGGAAAAGAAATAACGAAAATTAGAGAAGAATTAAATGAAATTGAAAATAAAAGAAATAGAACAGATTAACAAATCAAAAAGTTGTTTTTTTAAAAAAATCAACAAAATCGATAAACCTTTGGCCAACCTAACCAAGAAAAAAAGAATAAAGTCTCTAACCTCATCAATCAGAAATAGTAAAGATGAAATAACAACAGACCCTTTAGAAATTAAAAAAATCCTTAATGAATGTTACAAGAAACTTTATTCCCAGAAATATGACAATCTGAAGGAAATTGACCAATACTTGGAAGCACATCATCTCCCAAGACATAGCCAGAATGCAGTGGAAATGTTGAACAGACCTATATGAAGCTCTGAAATAGCATCAACTATACAAAATCTCCCTAAAAAGAAAAGCCCAGGACCAGATGGCTTCACGTCAGAATTCTACCAAACCATTAAAGAGGAACTAGTAACTATATTACTCAATCTTTTCCAAAACATAGAAAAAGACAGAATACTACCCTATGAAGCTAACATCACCTTGAACCCCAAACCAGGAAAAGACCCAACAAGAAAAGAAAATCACAGACCAATATCACTAATGAATACTGATGCAAAAATATCAACAAAATCCTAACCAACAGAATCCAGCAACACATTAAACAAATGATGCACCATGGCCAAGTGGGTTTTATCCCAGGATCTCAAGGATGGTTCAACATACATAAATCTATAAATGTAATTCATCACACAGACAAATTAAAAAATACCATATGATTCTTTCAATTGATGCAGAAAAAGTGTTTGATAATATCCAGCATCCCTTCATGATCAGAACACTTAAGAAAATTGGTATAGAAGGGAGATTTCTTAAACTGATAGAGCCCATCTACAGCAACCCCATAGCCAATACTGTATTGAATAGAGTTAATGGGGTTTCCACTCAGATCAGGAACCAGGTAAGGTTGCCCATTGTCTCCATTGCTCTTTAACATTGTAATGGAAGTTTTAGCCATCACAATTAGGGAAGAAAAAGCGATCAAGGATATCCATATAGGGTCAGAAGAGATTAAATTTTCACTCTTTGTAGATGATATGATTGTATATCTGGAAGATACCAGAGATTCTACTACTAAACTCTTAGAAGTAATCAAGGAATACAGCAGCATCTTGGGTTACAAAATCAACACACATAAATCAATGGCTTTTATATACTTTTTTATATACACCAACAGCAGCCAAGCCAAAAAAACAGTCAACAACTCTATTCCATTCACAGTAGTGCCAAAGAAGATGAAATATTTGGGAGTTTACCTAACAAAGGATGTGAAAGATCTCTATAAAGTGAACTGTGAAACTCTAAGAAATAGCTGAAAATGTTAACAAGTGGAAAAACGTACCATGCTCAGGGCTGGGAAGAATCAACAATGTTAAAATGTCAATACTACCGAAAGCAATATATAATTTTAATGCAATCCCCATTAAAGCTCCACTGTCATACTTTACAGATCTAGAAAAAATAATACTTCATTTTATATGGAATCAGAAAAAACCTCGAGTAGCCAAGACATTACTCAAGAACAAAAACAAAGTAGGAGAAATTATGTTACCAGATCTCACACTATACTATAAATCGATACTGGCACAAAAACAGAGAGGTAGATGTATGGAACAGAATAGAGAGCCAAGCGATGAATCCAGCCACCTCCTGTTATCTGATCTTTGAAAAGCCAATTAAAAATATTGAGTTGTGAAAAGATTCCCTATTTAACAAATGGTGCTGTGCTAACTGGATGGCGACCTGTAGAAGACTGAAACTAGACCTACACCTTTCACCATTAGATTCCCACTGGATTCAAAATTTAAACTTAAGACATGAAACTATGAAAGTACTAGAAGAAAGTGTAGGGAAAACACTTGAAGACACCAGCTTGGGCGAAAATTTTATGAGGAAGACCCCTCGGGCAATTGAAACAATGTCAAAAATACACTTTTGGGACTTGATCAAACTAAAAAGTTTCAGCACAGCCAAGAGCATAGTAAATAAAGCGGGTAGACAGCCCTCAGAATGGGAGAAGATATTTGCTGGTTATGTCTCCAACAAAGGTTTAATAACCAGAATCCACAGAGAACTCAAACGTATTAGCAAGAAAAAAACAAGCGATCCCATCTCAGGGTGGGCAAGGGACTTGAAGAGAAATTTCTCTAAAGAAGATAGGCGCATGGCCTACAGATATATGAAAAAATGCTCACCATCCTTAATCATCAGAGAAATGGAAATCAAAACTACTTTCAGGTACCACCTAACCCCAGTAAGATTATCCCATATAACAAAATTCCAAAACCAGAGATGTCAGCATGGTTGTGGAGAAAAGGAAACACTTCTACATTGCTGGTGGGAATGCAAATTAATTCGTTCCTTTTGGAAAGACATCTGGAGAACACTGAGAAAACTAAAAATAGACCTGCCATTTGATCCTGCAATTTCTTTATTAGGTATATATCCAGAAGACCAAAAATCAAATTACAACAAAGATATTTGTATCAGAATGTTTATTGCAGCCCAATTCATAATTGCTAGGTCATGGAAGAAGCCTAAATGCCCATCGACCCATGAATGGATCAATAAATTGTGATATATTTACACCATGGAATACTATGAAGTCCTAAAGGAAGATGGAGACTTTACCTCTTTCATGTTTATATGGATGGAATTAGAAAATGTTCTTAGCAAAGTATCTCAAAAATGGAAGAAAAAGTATCCAATGTACACAGTCCTATTTTGAAACTAATTCATCAGTTTTCTAGGTATGTCATAACCCAATTATATCCTTAGAATATGGGAAGTGGGTGAGAGAGGGTAGATATGGGGGGTGGATAGGGGGAGGGAGGGTGATTGGTGGGGTCACCTCTATGGTTAATCTTACAAGGGTACAAGTGAATCTTTCTAAAAGCAGAGTATGAATATCTTGACTCAATAACTAAGAAAATGACATGAAAGTTATGTTAACCAGGTGATGAGAATATTTCAAAATGTATATGAAAACAGCACACTGTAACCCATGATTGTATTAATGTACATAGTTATGCTATAAGAAATAAAAAAAAAAAAGAAAGAAATTCTGCTAGGGCTTATTTTTTGGTCTTTTTTTTTTTTTTTTTGCAGTTTTTTGGCCTTGGTTTGGTTTGAACCCACCACCCTCGTTTTGTGGGGCCAGCGCCCTACTCCTTGAGCCACAGGAGCCACCAGGGCTTATTTTTTTGGGTAGATCTTATTTTCAGGGAAACACAGTAGTTTTTATTTGCATGGTACAAGATAGCTCAACAGTACAGTGGTAGTCTATTCAGAAAGAAAATCAAGGGGAAAGAAAGGAAGTTAATGAATTTTTATTTTAAAAACCAAAGTGTGGATGTTGCACACATCATTTCTGTTCACATTCAATTATCAAACTAACAAAAAATGTCAATATATAGCTATATGGTTAGTTAGGGAGACTAAAACATGTAAACTTAATTTTACCCCAAATACTGGGTTTTATTACTATTAGAGAGAATGGCATATCGGATATTGAGGAATGACCTACAATATGCCATATACGTCCTATAATTTAATGTAAATTTGCATGTTTTTCAGTTGCCCGTTCTTTAAAATTATTGTGATTCCTTTTTGTTTTCTAATTTGTCAGTTCATCTGTTTCTTTTAAGACTACATTTATGTAGCCTCTTTTAAGACATTTTTATTAAACTAATTCTTGTCTCTATTTAACATAGTTATTTTGTCCTTTGCTGTACATTATCTTTTTTTTCTAGATTCTTAAATCAGACTGTAAGATACTCCAGGAGTAAGAGAGTATCTCTTTCTTGTTTTGATATTCTATGTGTATAGGAAATATTTTCTATAAAGAAAGAATTTAATGATGGTAATGAATGAATGCATTTTAAAAAATAGTTGAATAGTTGAGACAATGAGGATAGATAAATGGATTGGGAGTGACTAAATGAATGAATGAATGTGTAAAAAAATCAATAACTGGATATATTGGTAAGGATTCCAATATAGATGTGTTAATAAAAAAACGAATGAGTAGAGAATAATTGGATGGGTGAGGAGATTAATGAATAAATGGATTGTTTAGTGTATGCATGAATGGTTAGCTGAATGTATAAAAGTGAGTAATGGAATGGACAACAGGGTAAGCCAGGGAAGAACTGAACTATGGATACATGGACAGATGAATGGATGAGTGTCTAGATAAAAGGGAGCAATTGAAGGGAAAGTTGGCAAAGGGATGGATCATTAAATGATGAATGGAATGGATACACAAAGTGTATTGGTGAGTGCATGGGGAGTGAGTCCTAACATGTGAATACCTGAAGTATTTGAATACACTTCTGCCATGTTGCATTGATTTGGGAGTTAAAGAAACCTAATATTTTATCACACCTCTGCTGTTGACTTTCTAATTTTATAAACTACTTAAACTTTATTCATCTCCTTTTCCTCATTCTTTAATTTTTATTATAATTGCCTTGCAAGTTTTTATGGGGATAAAATAAGACATTATATAATGTCACTGGCATAAAGCACATGATCCATAAATGGTCGTTGCTATTAAAGTCTTCATTATCACCAACAAATACTCAGCCAACTATAATTTCCTGCACAGCATTTTACTGATCCCTAGGTAATTCACTAAAACATGTATGTAATTTTGGTTCTGCCTTCTAGGATCTTCCAGTTGCTCTGGGTAGATAGGTCACCATTAAAGAATTGTCACCATTAAAATGAAGGACATGTTCAGTGCCAGATGATAAATTTATGATGAAATGAAAAAGGGAAAGATTATGAATAGTCACACAAGTCTTGTAATGTTATGTTGAAGTTTGGGAAGTAAAAAGAGGGAGAATTAAATTAACAGAGAGGAGGTGATAATATCTTGCTCATACTCCTCTTTAAATTGCTAATTATCTGAAGGTTCTGAAAGGGAAAGAGAGGAAGTTGCAAGAGTTCCATTTATCTGTGAGAAAAATGAGGTCTCAAAACAGCTGAATGAATGGCCCAAGGACAGACAGTTACTTTGACCCTGGCACATTTGCAAATGGCAATCTCAATTCTTGGCTGCTGTATCTCTTTGGATTTGCCAGTGTTTTTAAAACATGCAAAAAAAAAAACAAAAAAAAAAAACTCCATAACATTTTTTTGAGGACAACTTGGCTGAGTTATTTTGACAAAAAGCAAATCAGTGGGAACAGCTGCGCTGTGTGTACATTGTAGGGATTTGTTTACCCACCTGTCTAGATGCTAAGGACAATATCCCGAAACAATGAATTTATACATATTGCCTGGCTTCAGTGCTCTCCTTTTAACTCACCGGGCTCTTGTCAAGCCTCCTAGACTAATTTGATATGATTTATGTATTTAGACTATTTCTGAAGTATTTCTTACCCAGAGTCCAAAACCTCCTTCATCCCCAGCAACTGTAAATCAAAGGGCCAGTGATACGATCTAGCAGTTATTTTAAGCCCCAAAGTCTAACACAACTTGAGTCACATACATACTGTCCCAGTTACTAGTTATGTATTCTGCAGATGTGTCTCTTTCTGAGCGTATTTCCTTATTGATATCAACTGATATCATGTGAATCCTGATATTTGTTGACTCACCTTGCATCAGCTAATGTATGTGTATAAATATATGTGTGTGTGTGTGTGTATAGATAGTTTAAGGATATGTATAGACATTTTAGGAAAGGAAAATCCATATACAAATTGTAGTACTCAAGTCCCATTTGACTTCTGCAATTATAAGAAGTGCTAAAATGTGTCTTTGTTTTTGGTGTATATTGAGTATTACAACATATATGTATACATGAAGCAATGGAATCAGAAATAACCAATAACCATACCTGAATTCACTTTCAGCTTACTATTTATATGAACTACAATTCCATCAGGTCATTTTTTTTTTTTTTTTGTAGATGTGTGATGTTATTCCACAAAATCCTTTACTTCCATTTCTGTCAACTGCTATAAAATGTAACTGACTCTCTTAGGTCACCAACTGTGATGGAGAATTCAGTAAAAATCAGCCCAAATATGTTCATCTGTTACATTTTCTTGTGTTTCCACAAATTTCTGGGCATTGTACCTATCCCAAATTATCTTTTATCTTCCATACATTAAAAAATTAAATAGATTTAGAGAATACCAGCAATATTTTGTTATGTGGCTGAATTGCATATTGAAGTCTAGGCTTTTAATACACCTGTCACCTGAATAGTGAGCACTGTACCCTATCAAAAAATTTTCATCCACCCACTCCTCCCACTCTGAGTCTCCAATGTCCATTTAGCTACTCTGTATAGCCATGCAAGCCATTGCTCAGCTCCCACCGATAGTTTGAACATGCAGTGTTTATCCTTTGTTCCTGCGTTCACTCATACTAGCCCTGCTGCTGTCTATTCTCAATAATACATTCAACGTGACCCTTTTCAGTTGGACATTAGGTCTTACGCAGCAATCAACTTTAGTTAGCAGTGGATATTCCTTCCTAGAAAACATTTATCTTTGTCTAAAAGTAGTTTGGAAAGTCAATGTGAACAGCTCTATAAATAGCCTTTCTAATGTTCAGAAATATCCTTAATGGGCCTTCTGCATAGTACCTTCTGAGAGTTAGAAAGCTTATATAAAGTATTCTGAAGAGTGACTGATACCTACTAAATGTAATAGTGCCAGTTACTGGACAGTGTCTCTGCTCTGTCTACTACCTTCTGGTAGTTCCCAAACTCATTCACTTTAAGTGAAAGCTGCCGTGCACAATCAGATTCTTACCTCGTCTCTGCATGACCTTGCCTTCCCAAGTTTGCCTATTTTTCTCTGAGCAAACGGTCCCTATGCTCTTCCCTCAAACACTCCAAGGCCAAGTCTGCCTCAGGTCCTTGCAAAGGCAGTTCCTTCCTACAAGAACATGCTTTTTCCAAGAGGCTATTAAGGCTTGTTTTTTCCCCTCATCCAGAGGTCTACTCAAATGTCATGTTTCCGGTGAAGACTTTGCAGAGCGCTATATGCACATATGGTAAAATGAGTTGAAAATGTCCTCTGGAAAACAATGGAAAAAAAATTTCCAGATTATGGGTGGTGCCTGTGGCTCAAAAGAGTAGAGCACCCATATGCCAGAGGTGGCAGGTTCAAACCCAGCCCCAGGCAAAAACTTTAAAAAAATTTGTTTTTCCAGATTCTAGCTGCATATATGTTTTTCTATCAGGGAGACTTTGTTTGCCTTCAAGATTCATTCCACCTCATCACATATAAACACAGTAGATTGTGGTAGTGCAATTAATAGCAATACACTGATCTCTTACCACATTTCCCTATTCTTGGCTAAGCAGCTCTAACCTAGAGCTTTGTGTCACTTGCTGAAACAATGTCAGTATCTTAAAATTCTCCCAAATAAGAGGTGAAACTGTGTGGGGGGATGTGGGGATGTAGTAATAGTCTCTTGATTTGTTATTGAAATAAAGTATTTCAAAACTGCCTTTAAAAACCTATGTTTCTCAGCTGAGTAGCCTATGTTTATCAATTAATATTTATAGCACTATGCTTAGTTCAGAACTTTATATTTAAAAACTAAAAATGTATATAAAACTGAAGCTATTTATAAAATAGTATTTATTCATATACATTAAAGATAATTATACATTTATATTTTGGCTGGGCATAGTGGCTCACATCTGTAATCCTAGCACTTTGAGAGGTTAAGGCAAGAGGATCACTTGAGGCCAGGAGTTCAAGACCAGCCTGAGCAACATAGAGAGATTGCATCTCTAAAAAGATACTGGAAAGGTGAAGCAGGTGGATCCCTTGAGCTCAGGAGTTGGAGGTTGCTCTGAGCTATGACAACACCATTGCACTCTAGCCTAAGTAACAAAGTGAGAGCCTGTCTCAAAAAAAAAAAAATTATATAAGCTAAATCATTATTATTGATTAAAATTTACATTATTTTATCAACTTTTAGATATATTTGCCTATGATGATTTAACTGGTATTTTTCTAAATATATTTACATATTTAAATATCATGCCACTTCACATTTTTCTATCAATTGCTTTGCTCATCCTAAAATTTGCATTCTTTGTTACTAAAATTTAAATTCTTTACACCTTCCGTTTTTCCGTTTCCTGTAAGAATGACAATTACCAAAACGGGCTACAAACATTGCTTGGTGATTCTAAAGTCTTTCATAGGTTCTATGACGTCCAAACCATTTTTATATAATACTAAAATGTCATTTACCCTTTTATTTCAAATACATGGCAGAATTTTCCATAACCTTCCTGATGTGAGATACCACATCAGATTGGCTGCAGAAGTAGATATGAGAAGCCAATTATCTTTTATTAAGTCAGATACTTTACAAAAATTTTTAATGTAAAATAATAATGCCACCCTTCTCACTAAAAAATTTTTCCATGAAAATATACAAATTTTAATAAAAATATTTGTTACCATTTAATGATTTGTTTAAAATAAATACATATTTATTTTTTATTTTTCATGTAATGAATATCAATAGATATCATCCACTTAAACAAAAGATCACTGGATGTACTCAATAACTTCTAGGAGTGCAAAGATATTAGACATTTAGAAATTTTCAGAATTCCTGTTGCACACTATACTGCTTTTTTTGAAAGTAAGTTCACTGCAAATTTTGATTATCTAGTAGGAACCAGAACAAATTTTGCTAAATTAAGGATGTATTTAGTTATATTTTATTTTGAAATATGTGAATATTTAAGCCCAAGGAACCTTTGAAAAACTCTTTTCTCTTCAGAATATTTCCTGTGGCAAACTCATCAAACATTTTTTTCCTATGATTTTATTTTAATAATTTAGATGCTGAACAATTCTACCATATATGAGTCTCCAAATCATGTTCTTTTGATTCAGCCAAACTCTCTCCATTAATAAACAGTCCCTAAATAAGTACTCAACAGGAGATTGTAGAGTATTATAGGATTAGTTCATGCTTTAAAATAATTTTGTCCCATGGGAACAATGTTATTTATTTTTACTTTGAGTAATCTTCATTAATATTTCATTCCTTTTAATATTTGGGAAAAGATCTTTTTTTATTATATAAAAAATGCAGTGCTATATACAGGAATCTAGGCAGGATAGCACTCAATTTATTGGATTAAATTCTTTTCACTGTTTTTGATGTGATCCAATTAGTTTTCAAGCACTCTATAAAATTTAATATCAGTACCATATACTATTAGTGTTTAATATCCATACTACAGACTATTATATTTGTATGTCCATTTTTATCATAGCAAGTGTGTCAAAATAGCTCATTTGAGGAACATACTTTCTTCCACCATCATATTATAGTGATATGCAGTCCCTGTTACTAATCAGTACATCATTTTAATCCTTCCTCCTTCTCTCATCTTCATTCCTGTTGTCTATAATTAAGCTCAAGATCTTGTCATTGTGTCATGCAATAGTTGAAGCAAGTTCCCAGCTTTTGTATCTCAGTTTTCTAAAGTTTATTTCATAAAATGTAGCCATACTGATCCTGTAAAATAGAAATCCACTTACAGTACTACTCTTCTGAATTATTCCCTTTCCTGTGTTCTATAGTCCTTTCTTCACATGCTTTCTGCTCTAGCCATTGTGTGTTACTAGTAGATCTCTTAAATATACTCTTCTGAAAATGTTTCCTTAATCTGAAACATACATCTATCCCTTTCCCAATGACGCACCTGGAAAATTCCTTTTCATTTTTCAAGCCTTACTTTCAACGATTCTCCCTCTGAAAAGGCAGGCTTCTCCAACTTACTTTGACAGAATGAGGTCCTTTCCTTTCACATTTTACATAGTGTATTCTGTATTCCTTGATCATAGTACTTTTCACCTTGAACTGCAATTATTATTAGCAGTGATTACTGAGTACTTATAAGATTTCAAACATTTAACTGAATATTTTATATTGTTTACATACATTAGTTTATTTAATTCTCACAATAACTCAATTAGGTGTGTACTTTCAGTGTCTCCATTCTACAGATAAACAAATAGGCTCAGGAGATGCAAAGGAAATTACCCAAAGTCAAATGATGAGTTGGTCTAGCTTGGAAGGAAATGAAGGTCAACATATTCAAAGTCTTTGTTTTTCATTATTATGTAGTTCTGCCTCCCCATGAGTTCTCAAGAATGAGGACAATGAGCATTTTTTCATATGTTTACTAGCCATTCATCTGTCTTCTTTAGAGAAGGTTCTATTCATCTCTCTTGCCAAGTGATCTAAGGGATTGTTGGCTCTTTTCATTAAAATTAATAATTTTATTAATTTGAGTTCTCTGTAGATCCTAGTTATCAAACTTTTGTCTGAATCACAATATGCAAATATCCTTTTCCAATGTGTAGGATGTCTATTTCCTTTGCTTGTTGTTGCCTTAGCTGTACAGAAGCTTTTCAGTTTCATAAATTCCCATTTTTAAATTTTTGTTGTTGCCATTCCTGTGGAATTCTTCCCCTTAAAGTCCTTCCCCAGGCCGATAGTGTCCAATGTTTTCCCCATGCTTTCTTTGAAGATTTTAATTGTCTCATGCCTGAATTAAAGTCTTTTATCCATCTTGAATCAATTTTTGTGAGTGGAAAAAGGAGCAGGTCCAGTTTCAGTTTTGTACATGTGGATATCCAATTCTCCCAGCACCATTTATTGAATAGAGATTCTTTCTCCCAGTGTATATTCCTGTTTGGTTTATTAAAGATTAGGTGGTTGTAAGATGTTTGTTTCATCTCTTGATTTTCTATTCAGTTCCAAATGTCTATGTCTCTATTTTTGTGCCAATACCATACTGTTTTGATCACTATGGCCTTGTAGTGCAGCCAAAAGTCTGGCAGGCGGATGCCCCCAGCTTTGTTTTTATTACTAAGAATTGTCTTAGCTACATGGGTTTTTTTCTGTTTCCATACAAAACAAGGAATTATTTTGTCCAGGTCTTGAAAGTATGATGTTGGTATTTTAACAGAGATGGCATTGAATGTGTAGATTGCTTTGGGAAGTATAGACATTTTAACAATGTTTATTCTTTCCAGCCGTGAGCATGGTATGTTCATCCATTTGTTGATATCATCTACTACATAAGTTCTTTTTTAAAACTTTTTATAAGTTATTTGTTGTTGTTGTTTTGGGGGTTCTTTTGAGACAGAGTCTCACTTTATTGCCCTTGAGAGAGTGCTGTGGTGGATGTGGAACACATTATACTTAGCAAAGCATCACAAGAATGGAGAAATAAGAATCCTATGTACTCAATTCTAAAATGAGGACAATTATGTTCCTAGTACACGGGGGAGGGGGTGAGGGATGGGGGGAGCTGAGGAAGGGAAGGAAGGAGAGGGTAGGGTGGGTCAAGGGGTGTGGTACACCTTTTGGGGGTGGACACAAATATAAGAGGCTCCATATCTAACAAAAGCAATCAATGTAACCTGGTTCTGTGTACCTTCAATGAATCCCCAAAAATAAAAAAAAAGAATGAGGACAATGCAATATTTATTATATTCAATCTCTACTCTAGCAGACTGCCTAGAATATGATGTGTGTCTAATTAATATTTTTTGAACAAATAAATAAAATACTTAAAAAATCATGTAAAATATGAGTTTTAGAATAATTACTCTGGCCAACAACGTAACACACTTAATTAGAATGAGTATCCATGACAAATGTTACCTACCACTGAGACTTTAATTTTATTGTCTGATTGCTTTTGTTAGGAATTTTGTCAAGGGAGTTCCATTCTGCACTTTAGTTTAACTCACAAAGATCATGAAAGGAAAATGTTAGGTGATTATTTATTCTGACAAAATTTCAAGCTGAGAAGATTCAGTGCCAGCCTGTTACTCTAAGCTTTGCACTTTTGTGATCTCACTTGTGAGTAGTAGCAGGAATTCTTTTTTTTTTTTTTTTTTTTTGAGACAGAGCCTCAAGCTGTCCCCCTAGGTAGAGTGCTGTGGCATTACAGCTCACAACAACCTCCAACTCCTGGGCTCAAGCGAGTCTCTTGCCTCCGCCTCCCAAGTAGCTGGGACACAGGCGCCTGCCACAACGCCCAGCTATTTTTTTTTTTGGTTGCAGCCGTCACTGTTGTTTGGCGGGTCCGGGTTGGGGATTCGAACCTGCCACCTTAGGTGTACATGGCTGGCACCTTAGCCGGTTGAGCTATAGGTGCCAAGCCAAGTAGCAGGAATTCTTGAGTAGAGTTTTGATTTTCTAATGCTGTTTTGTGAAACTGATAATTCAGCATTTGCAAGACAAGGTCAACTGAAACACAAATGCTATTTTGCAGTTGGTTTGTTTTAAATTCCTTGTTAACAAACTTTATTAAAGAACTTATATACTGGGCAGCACCTGGTGGCTCAGTGAGTAGGGCACTGGCGCCATATACCGAGGGTGGTGTGTTCAGTCCTGGCCTCGGCCAAATTGCAACAAAAAAATAGCCAGGCGTTGTGGCGAGTGCCTGTAGTCCCAGCTACTTGGGAGGCTGAGGCAAGGGAATCACCTAAGCCCAGGAGTTGGAGGTTGCTGTGAGCTGTGACACCACAGCACTCTCCCAAGGGCAATAAAGTGAGACTCTGCCTCAAAAGAACCCCCAAAACAACAACAACAACAATAAAGAACTTATAAAAAGTTTTTAAAAAGAACTTATGGACAGGCATTTTGGAGAGATTCAAACGGTCTTCACCGCATACTCTTTCAGACGGCTTATTAGTAACAAGTGTTTTCAGACAAGTATCTTATGTTCAAAACATGATACCAAGGTCAGAACTGCTATGAAAATACTGAAGAGGGAGTGATGAATTCTGATGAAATAAAAGTCTTTCTGTAGTAGGAGGCATCTGATTTGGGTACTGAGAAAAGTATGATTTAGTAGGTGGACAGGTGGCAATCGCACTTGAACCTAAGAGAAAATCCACACACAATGATGGAGAAGCAAAAAAGTTCAGGATAAATTTGTGACACGGAAGAATGAGGTGTGATTAGCATGGAGGTGAAATTTGAGGAAATTTGTTATAAAAAAATACAGCTATTAAGCTAATGAAGGAAAGGAGGGTGGAGAAAGAAATGAAGTAAATTATTTTAATATGTCATGGAAATACAGATTTTGTTAATTTTATAATCATATATGTTTTATGATATTTTTATTTTATCAAGAGCTAACACACATGATTTACAATTTTAATTTATTTTCAAGATATTTAAAGTAAAACATAGATAATCATTCTTTGTTATTATTAACACTGAGTATTCTGTATAAATTTTTTATGTTATTTATGCACAGTTATGACCAAGGCACAATTTTAAAACATAAGTCACAGTGTTCAACATATTTTTGTAGCAGATTGGAAAAAATTTTCTCCATCCTTTTTATGCTTCATAAATGATAATATCGTATTTCTTCTGGTTTATTACTGAAAAAGTTACCTTGTCTTTACTTTTGTTTTTATTTGTATAAAAACTATAAAAATAACTTGCTCATTGGCTTTTTTAAACTTGGTATGAATATAAAATGAGTTAACATAAGTAAAAGCATTAGAAAGGCCATATTCTCATAAAAATTGTCCACATCATTTTTTCAGAAACTTAGTAAATGGGAAAGTATCCTCATGTTTTTCTTATTTTAGAAGATAAAATAGATTGAAATGTTTTTTTCGTATATCAGTCTGTTAAATTTTGATCTGCAGCCTTTGCCATTGCAACCTTCCTCTGACACCCATTCTCAGCACCTGCTCCACCAAGCACCCACCCACATCCCCAGTCTTCAAGGTTAGAAGAATCCTATGGCAAACAGACTGAGTTTCCCAACAATGGTCACAAAAGCAGCCAAGTAATTACAGGAAAGAGCAAGTGGGGAGTGACAAAAGCTGTGCTGCCCAGCACAGTAGCTACTGGCCACATATGCTACTCAAATTAAATTGAATTAATTAAAAATTCCTTCCATTAGTTTACTAGCCCCCATTTTATGTACTCAGTAGCCACAGGTGACAGGCAGCCTAGATTTTTAGAACACTTCCATAATGACAGAAAGTTCTATTGGATTGTTAGTTGCTGGACTCAAAGGTTAGACCTGGTTTTATTACTAAAGTGTTAAATAATCTTTTACCAACTATACAATGTAATACTCTCTATGTTTTGATCTCCTCAGAAGTGTACAAAGAAATGTCAATTAAAAATATTTTGTTAACATTGTGTTAAAGAACACCATAAAGTGTCAGGTTTCACCATGTCATTTTAGGGAGCTTGTGAGGTTGATGGCAAGTTTCTAAACCCAGCACTAATTGCCTTTAAGATCTGCATCATTACTATATCAAATGGAACATTTGGGGACTATTAGCATACAAGGCACCAACATGATTGATACTGTGCTTTCTTCACTGTTAACTAGGAAGGGACAGCATTTTTAACTAAACTATGGATTTAAACTTAACATTGAATAAAACTATGGGAAAATGACCAGAATATGAATCTGATTCCAACAAAAGGCAAACGGCATGTTGATAGCCATTCTTTCAATGGTAACTTTGTTTATACCATTCGTGGTGCAAAAGACTGGAATAAAATGTAATGTGTTAACATAAAACATAAAATGATCTTTCAGTAATGTTTACAGAAGCTTATGCTCTTTGATATGGTCAGAGGATATGCAAATTTAGGTGAAATACTTCTCCTGAAACCTTGTAAGGCAAGATGCTATATTACAGAAGTTATATACCAATGATGGCTGAAATGTCTTTAGTGGCATAAAACATTCAGTCAGATATTTTCTGCCTAGCTATATATGCTTACCGTTTTCTTACTCCATAAAATGATATTTTGAATTTTTTTCTATAAGTTGTGTGATTCAATAGCAGAAAAATCAGGATTAAATATGCAATGTAGACAGTGCTGGTATGGTGGATACTGAGAAGGTGTGCTTCTTTACTTGTGGGCCAGAATGTCCCACGGAGCAGTGCAGACATGCCCTTGGTGAGGGTGTGGAGGGCAAATGAGGGTTCAGGGTCATGAGGTGTGGGGTTTATAAGGAGCCAAGATTTGTGACATTTCAAGTAATAAAAATGCAAATGTTCATCTTAGATTTCTGAAACTGCCCTTACAGACTGATGCAGGCATACAAAACGAGAACTAGAATAAGGGCCCCAAATCTCTGGGAAGGAAAAGACTTAACTAAAATTATGATGATAATCAGCCACTGTCTCCTGACTTGCTTGGTAATAGTTATCACTGTCCCCTGTTTGCTTCCCTGTACTTGCTACTCTAGAGAGCACAGCTGGTAGCTGTAAAGATTCTTAACTCTTATCTGTAAATAACAACTGTTCAGAATCGAGGGGTAGCTTCTAAATACCTTCCAGGTCCTGCATCCCAGTGATTGGTTGACCCAGCCAGCCGGAAGAACTCAAGTGGTCTTGTACACTCCACTCATGGTCCTGCGTACCAGGAACTGACCTACCCAGGAGCCATACCAGAGGACTGATGGTTTTGCCCTGAAACCAGCCAATTAGCAGCCCTGATTGTCTAATTCTATGCCTACAGAAGCATCTTTAAAATCCAGTCTCTTCAGTTCTCAGAAAGGCAGGTTTGAGAAATTCCTCCTATCTCCCTGCTTAGCGCTATGGGATAATCTCTTTCTCTATTGTAAACCCTGCTGTCTCTGGGTATTGGCTTCCTCCTGAGCAGCAGGTGATGAACTGGACTGGGTGGCAACAGTTCTACCTAACAGACTTTCTGCTGCTTATTTGAAAATACTTTTTCGTTTGTTTTTTTGAGACAGAGTCTCACTATGTTGTCCCTTGGTAAAGTGCAGTAGCATCATAGCTCACAGCAACCTCAAACTCTTGGTCATAAGTGATTTTCTTGCCTCAGTCTCCCAAGTAGCTGGGACTACAGGTGCCTGCCACAGCACCCGGCTATTTTTTTGTTGCAGTTGTTTAGTTGGCCTGGGCTGGGCTTGAACCTACCACCCTTGGTGTATGTGGCCAGCACCATAACCACTCTGCTATAGATGCCAAACCAAGAAAATACTGTCTTAATAAAGAAAAATATGACAAGGCAGGTTTTTATCATTTATAAAAACAGGTTAGTCATTCTCAAAGTCTGCCCAATTCTGTTATGAGCTTGTAATCTACTGGCAGAGATATGTGTGTATAGACATGTATAAGTTATAGTGAATATACACAAATTCATTTAAAAAAATAAAATATTAATATTTGTGTCCTAATCCCTTCTCTTTTCTCATAACCTTCAATCCATAAATACTAAACACATGTCTCTTTCAAACTTCCAGGTTCTGTACCAGGCTGCAGTGAATTTTATCTACCATATCAAGGTTTTTATTTTGTGATCTTTGTAGAAGGATAAACGAAAGTGCTTCAGGAACTGGATTACTTTCCTCACTTGGGACTCATTTTTATTTAAAATTATAATGACAATTTAACATTATAGAATGTTTGGGAAACAGGGAAAAATCATCTAGTCATCCCTCATCCAAATGTTCAAATACGGTGACTACTACATTTATATTTTCCTCCATTTTCTCCCTATTTATGCTAGAGGACACTTTGCAGATAAAAACAATTGTGGGGTAATGGATGGAGACAGGCATCTGTTCCATGTGCTCTTCCCCCCCCATATATGAGATGAAAATGATTACCCAAGGCTGAAAATAAATTGTTCTGATATTTCTTAATACTCATAGTATGATCTCCTTTAGACATAGATACAGATAGAAAAGTAGAAATTATGGCAGAATTTGAACCCCTGTGACTATCCTTCCACATTAGGACTGTAGTTGATAAAAGAGCTCTGTTTCCCCATGGTCTTTTCTACTTACTCTGGCATTTAGAGGAGGTAATTGACTGAGAAGTTGATGACAGAAATTTTGTTTCATATTTTAGGACACAAATTTTGCATTAGAACGTTGAACCATCCAACCAGTATTCATCAGGTGCAGACCACGTACCAGTTACATGTAATGAAATGGCAAGATGGGGAGAAAACTCTTGACCCTGTCAGCCTCCAGCTAGTGCATAAGACACACAAATTAACAGGCAGTTACAGTCCAGGGCAACCAGCGGTACTGCTGTTGGCAGCAGGGAGTCCAGAGAGCTGCATGGGCATGTGAAGGAGTTGGAAAAGGTTTCCATGAAGAAACATGAAATGTACAGATTTTCAGGGGTGTATCAGAGACTGGTGTTTCAGGAAGAGGGAAGAAAGTATAAGTTAGCTAAAACTAAAAGCAGAAAGTGTGGTGTGCTGTGCTGGTGTGAGTGTGTGTGCATGAGTGAGGTGCAGCGGAGGGAGATTCTGCTGAGAGCTAACACTTAAGAAGTTGGTGGGGGAATAATTACACATGCAACTGAGGCCACCTTATGAAAGAGTCATCCAGAGGAAGATAAGAAAATGTAACGGGTTGTAAGTAGAACGGCAGGAACAGAATTGCACTTTAGAAACATCGCTCAGCTGAAAGTGTCTTCTGTGTTTCATAAACTAAATGATGACAGAAACAGTCAATATGAAGAAGTCAAAATATAATAGATTGAATGAACCTCACATCTAAGAACTGAGGCAGTTCGTAGTTTGTTTAGTGACGTGCATATATATAAACTGCACTAGTGCATATACCTGCAGGCATAGAATAAGCCAGACTCGATGATCAGTAAGCATAACGACACTTATTAACTGGGTGTGTAATATATGCCAATGATTATTCATAACATTTCTTTTGCTTCATAACATCCTTGCACTGTAGAGATTATTGTTTACAATTCATAAAGAAGAAAACGGAGTCTCAGAGGGCATAAGCAAGTTCCCAGGGTCTATTTTCTATTAAACAAGACTCTTTTTAATAAAACCTACACTGTGTCAACCATACAATGCTCATCTCTATTTAGCTGTCGAGAACCAACATGGCTATTGTTGGGATTTGATAGATTGGAAAAGCAAACATACTATTAGGTAGCTCTTACCTTCCAACACGGAGAATGAGCAGAGAGATCCACAAGCAGAGACATGAGATTTAATCTGTTCACGAGAGGGAGGCCTGGAGTCCTCCGAAGGTAAAAGTTCTTTAACTTCTCATACCTCTAAAAAGCTATTTTTTTTAATATACTCATTAGCCTAAAGATAATTTTCTTATACTCTAACCTTAGCTCTCACGTCATAGTTCTTCAATATAACATTGTAAAAGCCAAAGCTGTTCTGGAAATGGAGTTTATTCTGGAATGTTAACCAAATGGAATCTTTCTGGTTTGAATTCAGAAAACTTTATTTTATGCTGCAGAAATGAAATACATGAATCTCTATTCATTTCTTTAAACAACAAAGGAAATACTCTTTCCTTCTCTCTCTCTCTCTCTCTCACACATACAATGTGCCATTTGATAAGAGGAAATTGTGAGTTGTAAATTCCTAGACTGATTTTCTCTAGTAAACAATGTCATGTCTTGGTTTTAGTCTTGCCTTTCTGCATCACGGACGGTATCCTGTAACTGCCGTATGGGTCCATTCGTACATTTACACATTCCCAGTGTCTTTCAGAAGCAGCATCTCCCTTGACCCCAACAATAAACCTGTGAATTAGAATCACACTTCAATTTGGGTTAGACTTTGAGGTGGAAATTCTGTTTGATGATCACAATGAAACTGGTTTTTCTACAAAATAGTTTTTTAGATATTACTCTCATAGCAAATAATGACAGAAGTTGAGTTTTCTTATACCAAGGAGAGCATGATATTGTGGACTGTCTGGGTGGAAGTCCCGTTGGCTCATCTTGGTATCTTTCTAAATAGAAATCTTGCACTGCTATTTGCGATTTAACAATAGATTTTCCCATGTCAAGGGATCTCACTTTGTAAATACGTCTATTATTTTGAATAGTTAGTAACATATTTCTGTACTTTTCTTTGATATTTTCATTGTAGAAAATATAGAAGGGGTTGTTGAGTAAAAATAAAATAAAATTTCCCCAGAGAGTATCACTGGTGTTGTCTCTCTCTTTGCACACATATGTGTATATACATACATATCCACATGTGTATCTCACACACGTATATCTTAATAGACTCCTTTTTCCCAATTTTTTAATTAACAAATACTCATTGTACATATTCATGGGGTACAGAGTGGTATTTTGGTACATATATTGTCTAGTGATTAGATGAGCGTAATCAGCATATGCATCATCTCAAACGTTTATCATTTCTTTGTGTTGAGAATAACCAATATTTTCCTGTTAGCTATTTGAATCCATATACTGTGTGATTGATAACTATAGTCATCCTATAGTAGCACAAAATACTAGAGCTTACTCCTCTTATCCAGCTATAATTCGGTAATGCTTAACAAAACTCTGTACATCTTTCCCTTCCTTCTACCCTTCCCAGCTTCTAGTATCTTCTGTTCTACTTTCTACGTCTATGAGATCAACTATTTTTAGCTTTCACATATGAGTGAGAACATGCCGCATCTAACTTTCTGTTCCTGGTGTATTTCATTTAGCATAATGTCCCCCAGGTTGGACAGGAATGAGAGGATCTCAGTCTTTATTGTGGCTGCATAGTATCCTATTCTGTAATGCACACATTTTCTTTATCCATCATCTGTTGTTGTATGATTCCATATATCAGTTGGTTCACATCTGGGCTACCATGAATAGAGCTACAATAAACACAGGGAGGTGCAGATGTCTCTTCAATATAACTATTTTCTTCCTTTGGATAAATGGCCAGTAGTGGGATTGCTAATTTATGTGTTAGTTCTGTTTGCAGGCTTTTCAGAAAATTCAATACTGTTCTATATAGAGGCTTTACTAGTTTACAGTCTCTGCAACAGTGGATAACAGTTCCCATTTCTCTGCATCCTTGCCAGCATTTATTAGTTCTTGTCTTTTTGATAATAGCTGTCCGAAGTAGGCAAGATGATACTCCAAGGTGACTTTGATTTGCATTTCCTGCTAATTAGTGATGCTGAACTTTTAAAAACATATTTATTGGCTATTTGTATGTCTTTTGAGAAATGTCTCCTTTTTTATGGGATTGTTTGTTATTTTGCCAATTTTTTTATTAGATTGTTTGTTATTTCACTATTGAGATGTCCAGATTCCTTGTATATTCTCTATAGTAACCTCTGCTGGATAAGAGGTTTTATCCCATTCTATAGGTTATCTTATTACCTGGTTATCATTTCCTTTGCTGTATGGAAGCTTTTAAACTTTTTATAATCCTATTTGTTTATTTGTTGCCCTCCCTTTTGAGGTCATATTCATCAAATATTTTTGCAAATCAGTTTTCTGAAGCATTTCCCCTATGATTGCTTCATATAGTTTTGTTGCTTTAGGTTTTATATTCATGACTGTTATCCATTTTGAGTTGATTTTTGTATTGGGTAAGAGCAGGGGTCTAGTTTAATTCTTCTACGTGTGGATATCCAGTTTCCCCAAATAGGCTTCTTTTTGAAATATCATCAGTTCTATAATTTTTCTAATCAAAAATATAGCATATTTTCAATGAGTTACCACTATGTGCCAGGAATTTTGCAAAATTTAGGCATAGAACTGTAAATGAGAAGAGTATTCCGCTCTAAGGTAATCACATAGATAACCCGCAGACTGGATATTAACCAACATCATTTTAGGCTCCCAAACTACTATTTCTGATGATTATGTACTTACTGTATTGGTATATGTATTGGACAGGTTTTGCTATTTTAAAAGTGTTAGAATAAATTTTGGGGGGTTTTATTTAATTTTATTTATTCTTTTTTATATTTAATCTTAACCATGTATATTAATGCATTTATGGGATACAATGTGGTGATTTTATATACAATTTGGAGTGCTTACATTAAACTGGTTAACACAGCCTTCACCTCACTAAATTATTTGTTGCATTAAGACATTTATACTCTACTCTTAATAGATTTGACATGTACCATTGCATTATACACAGTAAGTGAGGTTCCCACCAATTATCCTCCCTCCACCCGGCCTCCCCCATCCCTCACTTCACCCTCATCTTCCCTCCTTTATTCTGGGCTATAGTTGTGTTTTATCATTCATATGAAAGTGTGGGTGATTATATATTGGTTTCATAATAGTACTGAGTGCTTTTTCTTCCGTTCTTGAGATACTTTCTAGGAAGAATATGAATGAATATTCTTATAGATAACTATTTTCACTCATCCATAACATTAAAAATATATTTCAAAACTTTCTTT
>CAUYTI010155369.1:0-40436 GCA_963575145.1 Galago senegalensis | reverse complement strand
CCTCAAGCTTGTCGCTCTGGGTAGAGTGCTGTGGCATCACAGCTCACAGCAACCTCCAACTCCTGGGCTCAAGCGAGTCTCCTGCCTCAGCCTCCCAAGTAGCTGGGACCACAGGCGCCCGCCACAACACCCGGCTATTTTTTTTTGGTTGCAGTTGTCATTGTTGTTTGGCAGGCCCAGGCTGGATTCAAACCCACCACCTTAGGTGTATGTGGCTGGCGCCTTAGCATTTCTTCTCTTATCTGTTTCATTTTCCTTGGAACATGAGCTATGGCTCAAAATTTAACAGACCAGGTCCACACATGACTCCAAGAACCCTGCCTCACAGACCTGGGGAAAGGCTTCAGAGCAACAGGATGAGAAATGAGTAAGCACAGACCAGTTTCTACAGGGCAACATCTCTAAGCTCTCCAAGATCATATAGGAAGAGGAGCTCAAGGATCTGGAAAATTCTCAGTAAAATTCTGGAGGAAAAAAATGACAAAATTTTATAGAACTGGTTCATATTAATGTGCGTAAGAATTACCCAGGGGACTGACTAACCACACAGTTTTCCCGGCCTTCCTCTTAAGTGAGTCTGGGGCCGGCCCATGAATGGACATTTTCAACATATTTCTTAGATAACTGTCCTGCAGGTAGGCAGGAAACACAATTTTGAGAAACACTTATCTATAGAAAGCATCTCACAAATCTTTTTCCTGCTTGATCCTTTCAGTATTATCCTCTTAAGGTCTTTAGCCATCGCTGTAGAAAAACTGGAGAATTAAGGATAGGCTGTTACGGTAGATGGTCTAATACACAACCACAGGAGACAGAAACTCAACCCAATTCAATTTAGGGGGAAAGGAAGGGGTGTGCTCCCACTTGATGGGCACAGAGTAAGGGTACATGGCACCCTCTTGGGTGCAGGACACAACCACAACACAGACTCTACCTAACAAATGCAAACACTGGCACCAAGTTGTCTGTACCCTCACATGAACCTGAAATTAAAAAATTAAATTTAAAAGGAAAAATGATAGGCTATTAAATAGAGGCAAAAGAAAAAATCAGGACTTCAAACCAATGCTTAGGTCCTTCCTGGCATGAGAATAGTAACTCTTGCTCTCCATTTTGCGACCAAATGAAAAGATAAATAACAGACTGAGGAAAGGAAACTCAGATGCAGCTGCACACAGTCCCCGAGTCGCGTATGCACACGCACACTCACGCACACACGCGTGTCTTTGTTCTCTGAGGATGCGCCAGCACAAGACCTAGCAGGTGACAGAAAGCAGACAATAAACATTTACTAAGAACCCCGAATATCTTTAGAGCAGTAAGTCACATAAAGCCCCCTAAGAAGCCAGCAGGAAGATCTCAGGCTGGCAAACTTGGCTTAGTCAGCCCCCACCGCCTGAGCTGTCAAGCTCCAGTGTTCACCAATCTTGAAAGAAGTAAAACAGTGGGATTTAAAATACTACATAGAAGCAATGTGGTTTTAAATCATTTCTTCTTACATTTACCCACCCACACATATAATGTGATACAAATGAATGAATGGCATACTGTATAGGCTTTTCAATTACTGCGACCTACTGCCTTCCTTTATATGCCAGGGTCACCCTACATGAGCCCCAAGAACGTACAGTCCTGATCAGAGATATGTAGACACAGACATAGAGATCCACAAGCATGCACACGGTGGGTTTTGTAATCACTAAGCTTTTCCACATCTGTGTTTCTGAATGACACTTCATAACCACGCCTCCAAGCCATCTGGTTTAATTGCTTCCTTCTTCTTAATCGCTGCATAATATTCTTTGGTATGGATTATCATAACTTAAATCACTAATCCCTCACTGATGGGTTTTCACTCTGTCTCCAGTTTTTTGCTACGGATACAAACCATGCTCTCAGGGAGAGCCCTGTCCACGTGCTTTCTTTACTGATAATTTTGTTACTATCGGAGAGATTCCTAGGAGTGTCATTGCTGGGCAAAAAAAATACATGTATTTTTAACCACTGTTGCTAGATTGATTTTGTTCTAAACAGGGAAAGGATAATAACATTCCCCATTTCCAAAGAGTTAATTAACATTTTAGCCAGGCATTGTGACAGGTGCCTATAGTCCCAGCTATTTAGGAAGCTGAGGCAAGAGGATCGCTTGAGCCCAGGAATTTGAGGTTGCTTAAGATATGACGCCACAGCACTCTACCAAGGGTGAGAGAGTGAGACTCTTGTCTCAAATAAATAAAATAATAAACAAAGAGTTAACATTTTAATTGGGAGAAAATAAAATTATTCTCAAAAGGCAGAGAATCCATCATCTTTTTGAGCAATGCCTCCTGGCAGGGATAGAAAACCTGCAAGCCTTCTGATTTCAAGATTTTTTTTCTCTTTTATGCACCAAAGGAAGTAAGAAAAGTTTCATGGTTCTATGCAGCAGCCCTTTTAATAAAAGGATTTGTTATATAAAATTTGGATTCAATCAAAAGGCCACACTTAAGTACCAGGTAGGCCACATATTTCCTTATGGCTGAAGATCTTCACACCCCCTCCTGACCTCTGAATCCAACCAGTTCTTCCCTGTTCCATAGTCCCCTGGGCCAGCCTAGCCACTTCCCTTAAAGCTTGAAACCTTCTAGGGTTCCATGGATGAACTTCACTATGCTCAAACCACCTGCAATTATAGTCTAAAGTTGGTTTTTGTACCCTTTTCAAAGGAGAAGCTATATGGCTTTCATCAAATTTCCAAAAGGGTTCGTGACCCAAAGAGGGTTAGGAGCCACCTGCCCAGAGTCTGAAGGATGACAAGAGGGTTGGGATATTGCTTATGGCATGACTTGATTTTTCTGAGGATAACACCACCAACAAAGGGGCTCTCTTATTGGAGAAGCCTTCCTGTGTCTGTGAAGTCATCCAAAACATTTTTAATCCATGTTATTTTAAGGAGCACGCTCCATATACAGTTTACAAAAGGGCACAGGTGTTGCAGCAAAAAGCAAAACCGAGCCCTTTCCAGAAGCAGCTAAAGGATCGCTTCTTATTCAATACATAGTTTCTCAGAAGATTTGGCATTTGATCTACAGAAAAGGTAAAAGAGTCATTTTTGGCTTCCTTTCAAAGGAAGGTGAACATTTCAATGGAGAATTTTTCTCTACTGCCAAACAAAATACAGGAAAAAAAAATATCTATTTATAGAATTTTGGAGACTATCATTTAAGGAAACCCCATAAACACCTCTCTAAGGCAGGGTCTGGTCTTTCCTCCACTGGCCCCTTCTGTGGCAGGCTCCCTGCCGTACTTGTCATGCACACCTGCAGCTCTGTGACAGGCAGCGCCCAGCCAAGCAGGTATTCAGTAAGTATAGATTACACCAATAAATTAAGCAGATTTAATGCAGAATAAATGATAGAAAATATGGTGAATCCTTAAATGAGATTTCTCTGCTAGTAAAGATCTGACTTCAAGAATAACATGATTTCTCTGCATTTGTAATCAATGCCCAGAAAGGGTCAGAAACGCACCTGTCCACTTCTCAGGCAAGTGTCTAATTCTTCATTCTTAACCTGCTCCCCGATTTTCACAAGACCACCTTCCATTCTTAGTACTTCATTTCACACATTATCACCCAAATCACCAAATGGCATAACAGAATCCTGACAATGGGTTAGGATGATTATTGAATAAGAACCATTAAAAGATCACTAGCTGGCAGTTTAACATCCAAAACCAAGGACAATGAAGAAAACAGACATTAAAAACCTTAATTAACAAACTACACGTCAAGAGTGGGGCCCATCAAAACAGGTGAAGCCTTAATTATCGTGTGTGTTTGCTACACAGTGAAACAAGCAATCTGTCCTTCGGAACAGACAAAATTTCAAGAACAGATCTCATTAGCACATTTCCAGAAATACTACTACAGGTTTCCATTATGCTATTTCTTAAAACATGGAATAACTATTAATAAAAGACACAGAGACTGCAAAGCTAATTCAGAGATGGAGAACTCAGGTTGCAGACACAGAACTCAGTGTCAGGGTCCGGCAGGGAATTAAATCATACGTAACTGTTGATAACAAAACAGACACTCCATGCTTTCTCAGTCTTTCATGTTTTCAAGGAGACTGTTTTATGAACATTTGTCTTTCCAAGTTAATTATATTATTATGTGTGCAGACCTGGGTATGCTGATACTGTACACATGTGTATACATGTATATACATACGTGCATATGTGTACGTATAGGTATATGCATATTGTATCATGTATAATGTGTGTCACGTCACAAGCCTATCTCCATGTGTATGTACACTAGTTTCCTCTTATCTGTGGTTTAACTTTTCATAGTTTCAGTTACTCACAGTCAACCCTGATCAGATAACAGGTCCGCGTAGTACAGTAAGATATTTTGAAACACACAGAGGCCACATTTAACCTTTATTACAGCATAGCATTAGAATTATTCTATTCTTAGTTATTGTGGTCAGTCTCATACTGTGCCTAAGTTTGTAAACTTTATCACATACATGCATGTGTAGGAAAAAACAATATATATGGCACAGGATTTGGTACTATCCAAGATTTCAGGCATCCACTGGGGGGGGAGTTGGAAACACAAACTCCTACGGATAAAGGATGTCTACCACACGCATGTTGTATGTATGTATCCGTCACACATATCTACACATACATGTCTTACATATAATAACACTGTTAACTTATTATAGAATAAATAAAACACAAATAGACTTTCAAGGTGTTAAGGTGTGAATAAAATATTCTAGAATAAAAGGTTTCAGAGCCTTAGAGATTACTGAATTCTAAGAAAATCTTATATAAAGAATACATTCTTCATCCAACAGCAAAAACACAGTTAAGAGTTACTTTAGCTTTAATTTTAAGTTTGTTAAGCATTATAGCCCTTCTAGAGGTAAAAAAGAGAAATTGATAGTAAGGTTCTAAGGACATTATTTGATTAAATTTGCTTATTTAATCAAAAATAGGGTAAGACCCTTGACTTTACTGATAATATATAATCTCTTTTTTGGTTTACATAAAAGAACTTGAACTGTGGTATATTTAGTTGTTTGGGGTCTAAAATACTGCATGCTTAGGAAGCAAATTCTTTAGCTGAAGGCGCTTGTTAGATTTGTATCAGAAGACATTCACAGATTCCTTTAAATAAAAACAATTTCACATGCATAGGAAGTCAGCCTGAAAGAGGCCTAGAGCTGTTCTACTAATTATAATAGGATCAAATTTGTGTTACCTTAACTTTTATCATTAACCTGACTCTTGACCTCATCAGAAATCAAGCAGGGAGGGAAAGAAATTCTAATTTCTCTCTCTAAACATTTTGGAATGAGAAAAATTCCACTAAAAAGAAGTACAGCCAATATTATCAGAAGCCTAAGTATCTCACTTAAGAATATAGTAACAACAATTGCCCCCAGTGGAACCTTTTTTAAAGAATAGAGCCACATAGACATCTTTTCTCCACAGAATTTCTTAAGCCTATTTTTATCCTTTAAAGACCCTGTCACACTCTTATTGTGAGGTCCTTCTAAAGGCAGCAGAAGCTATAAACAAAGTTCAGAAGCAAAATAAAATAATAATTAGGCCAGGAATTATATATACTATATATGTATATATAGTACGTGTATATATTAATGTATATCTGTATGTCTGCAGTGTACACACACACACACACACACACACTCATTGTGAAAGCTACTGTATGATGCTGGCTACTCTTAGGTTAATCCCAAGAGGCCCTTCTAAATCCAATATTGTCCTATAAATTTGGTTTTGTGGCTTAATACGATCACAAGGCAGTAGTTTCAGAGCAGACTCTTCCATTCAAAGAAAAATACATTCTTAGGAAATTAAAGAGTATTAACTAATTAAGAGCATGGAGAAACACTTAATCCCCTCATTCACCTAGGAACTTGGTGAAATGGGATTGCTTTAGATGAGCTTCTCTGTCTGAGGAAGGGCAGACTTACAGGTAGACTGAGACAGACAGGTTTTATCTCCTGAACCAACTCAGGGCTGGCTGCAGGCCCCGGCAAAATAAATTGCTACTAGAAAGGAAAGGGAGGGGTGGCGGTGGGCAGTGAGGGGTAAAGAACAAAAAGTACGATAGAAAGAAGAAACTTTTAAAGTTCAAAAACTACCAAATAATCACAGCCATGCAAGAAAAACACTTAATCCTAAGAATGCATAAAGAAAATAAAGCTGGGGCAACGCCTGTGGCTCAAAGGAGTAGGACGCAAAGGAGTAGGACGCTGGCCTCATATGCTGGAGGAGGAAGGTTCAAACCCACCCCCAGCCAAAAACTGCAAAAATAAATAAATAAATAAGGAAAATAAAGCTATAAGTATTTCCTAATAGTATACTATTAGGAGTTAGCATGTAGAGTTATTCCAGTAATTTCTACACAGAAAATTTGAAAAAAACATGTACAGGAGCACTTAGAAAGTCACATAACAGGTTAGGAATGACTTTGATTGAGGTTATTCAAGTTCAGCAACTGAGTTAAATGACGAGTTGCTGCGAACACAGAGTTTGATTATAGCTATTTCTGTCTTCTGTCCTGTGCTGTTTCTAAAGACATGTAGTGCAGAAGAGGAGGATGTGGGAGACCAGTCTTCCCATGTGAAACGGATCTGCCCATCAACTTTCTCAGGTCCGTGGGATCCCCCAACCACGGCCTCCTGCCAATATCTGAGACCAGCCCCAGGAAAGAGGTATTTAAGGAACAGTCAGATGAAACAGCAGGTCTCTGGGCGGTCCCTGTGGCTCAGTGAGTAGGGTGCCGGCCCCTTATACTGAGGGTGGCAGGTTCGAACCTGGCCCTAGCCAGTCTGCAACAAAAAATAGCCAGCGTACTGGCAGGTGCCACTGTGGTCCCAGCTACCGGGAGGCTGAAGCAAGAGAATCGCCTAAGCTCAAGAGCTGGAAGTTGCTGTGAGCTGTGATGCCATGGCACTCTACTGAGGGCGATAGAGTGAGGGAACGGGAAGGGAAAAGAGAGAAGAGAAGAAAAGGGTCTCCCCATCATTGTCATTCTGGCAGAAAATAAGAAGTAGGGGTTCCTTTTCTTTAAGTCCTCTTGTTGCTAACTTGTGATATTATTGGAGAATGCTTTTGTACTAAAAAAAAAAAAAAAAATCAGAGACAATTACACCTGGGAGGAATTTTAGGAATCACCTAGCAATTGCTTTATGCCTTGGATCAGGTCAGGAATTCCCCAAAGCCACACTTAGTGGCAGAGACAGGACGAGAACCCACATCACCTGATGGCCCCACTAGTGCTCTACTTTATCAAATAAGATCAAAGTGTCTATGACAGGTTAGCGGTGTGCTTATAATGTACAGCTATTCAGACATAAAAGGAAACCAAGCTGCTTTGTTTGTTCCAGCTACTCTTATTTCCTCATTGGCCCCAACACACTGAGGTGGGAAGAACTAAACTGAGTTCCATCCATCACACAACAGATGCTCCATGATTCCAATGATTTAAACAGACGTTCTCCTGCTGCCTGGGTCTTCTCCAAGGTGATGTCTCAGTGTGTGTGAGTAGAGAGGGCTTGGGTGGCCTCAGAGTGAAAGAAGACAGTGGTCTTGAACCCATGACCACCTTTCCTCTTCCTTTCTTCTTAGTCACTGGGCACCCTGATGGTACCTGATACCAAGGACAGAGGCTGGTGGCCCAGTGGTGTGTTCTCTTGGCCCAATCAGAGCCTAGCAGTACCCCCTCCTTGCTTCTTACTGAGGGAAAACCACTACCCCCAGCCTGCACATCCCCCCTGACTCCAGAGATATATTATCCCCACCGTGGCAATGCCCATGGTGACTCCCCGGCAACCCCCCCGGCAACCAGAGCTTCCATCATCTTCCGTGCCACATGGACACCATGACCCTGGGCCTTGCCCGCCATGCTGCACAAGGCCCCACGTGTGCCACTGAGGCAGAAGAGGCCGGGAGTGTATCTTGTAGGATGGTTCCCTCCACTTCAGGCTTTTCCCTCCACCTATCTGATCTGGGCCCCCTTCCCAATCTCCCTTCTCTGAGACTTCACCCAGCAGAGAGAGGGGAGGCCAAATTTCAGCCTCCAGTTGTTCTGCCTCCTTCCTGAGATCATCCACAGCCAGAAGGGGGATGGGGTCAGCATTCCCCTTCGTAGGGGACCCTATTCCCTCCTTCCTAACAGGGAATTCACTCTGTTCCTTCCTCGGGGGCTGTACGCGTGAGATGGTGTGACAGAGCATGATTTATGGGAGGGAAGGATGAAAAATGCATGGGTTTAATATTTCTTAAATATCCTTTTCATCACAGATGTTAAATTCATGCCCCCAGAGCAGTGGAATTGACAGGCTATATATTCAAATCCCTAACTCAAGGGCCAGTTATCCAATTCTGGTCTTCTTAATAGCGTGCCCAACACACGGCACTCATACACTCCACCATGAGCTGCTGCGGGGAAGGTAGAGAGGGAGACAGGCTGAGCCAGGAGGGCATCCCGGGGCCAACTTGCTGGGACTCTGGAAACAGATGGAAAGGATACTGGCCGTTTCAGGAGGGTAAAGAGGAGAGCAGCAGGCTCTGTGATTAAAGACGCTGAAACCCAGTCATGACACAGCAAATCAAAACACCTTGATTATTCTCCTGTCTCTCACTGCTGACACTTTTGTCTCTTACATCATTTTAGCCAGGAGTAAAATAGGGAGGACACATATAAAAGGTTAGGGAAGCTGTGAGGGCCGGAGAAATCGCAGAGGTTAGAGTTAACATCTGCTCGGCACGCTACGTTCCCTGAAAGAAATGCACCACATCGAGTGAATTAATATTTCTCCTTTGAAGTCCTTATTCACATTCATCCATTCCTGTACGTGAAACATAATCTCTCATCATTTTCACTGCCCCAAAACCTTGAAAAGAAATGGGCTGAAACTTCCCCCGAAGAACTTTCGCCTTTCTATACACAAGGAAGCGCTTATGGAGAGAAACAGGGAATGTCACCCTAGGATCACAAGACAGCATCCAACGGGGAAAAGTCAAAAGGTGGGAAATGTAAAGCGGCCAAAATTAGGTTCAAAGAAAAGAGAAAATTAAAAGGCAAGTGTGAAAGGCTCCTTGTCCAAGACTCATGGAACATGAGAATTACCAACCAAAACTGTCTGGAGAAACCGTCTCCAGGTTTGGAAGTCTGAAGTTGTCTGATGAGATAAAGGCCATCGGAGAAGCCAATGAAGAGAAAATAATAATAAGACGAAGAAGAAGAAGAAAGAAAGAAGGGGGGAAGAGAGAGAGAGGGAGAGGGAGGGAGGGAGGGGGGAAAAAAAGCTAAGATCAGAAAATGGGGGAAAAAAATAATGGATACGTATTTAGAAATGGCATCCACAGCTGGGCAGGACACAGCAGACCCCTCTGAGATCTTACACCATTTCTGCTCCAGATACTCAGACCTCCAACTCCCTGAAAATGCTTTAAAACGTAATTAAAATACATGCAGACAAGGACCTTACCTAACAAATGCAAACATTTCTACCTTCATGTTAATCTGAAATTTTAAAAAATAATAAAATAAAATTCACTCAGTTTTTTTCTTCTGCAGGTCTAGTCGCAGGTGCAATTTTACTTGTTTTTTTTTTTATTATTTTATTAGCATCCCCTCTCCTTTACTAGATCATAACCCTCTGCCCCCCAGAGTAGAGCCTTCCCTGGTTTTACTCACTGCAGGATTTCCAGTTATCAAGAATAGAACTGGGCACGCAATTGGTGCTCAGTGGCAAATGAAATTTAGGTCAAATTTATGACTGGGCAAGGGCCCACCGAATGGGATTTGAAATACAGAAACATTGCTATCCAAGAGAGCTCTCCAATCATCCTTTGACAGTGAATGGAGTTCCCCGGACAGGGACGCATTGCTTATTCAGCGGATACCCTTTATAAAGCAACCACCACCTCAGAGTGTTCTTGCTTTAGGTAATTGTTAAACACCTGACGGGGGGGTGGTTGGATGACAGGTAACTGAGAGAGAAACCCTCTGGAAACAAAACATGGAATTAGGAGTTCAGAAAGGTACCAAAGGCAAGCCGGAGAAAGACAAGCATCACGTAACGTCACCTTCTTGGGCTTTCCGAGGCTTATATTAAACACGTGTCTGCCTTCCTCCCACAGAGATGTTTAACTCTGATGTTCCCTATAAAAAATCACGTTACCTTCTCACCCTCACCGCTATCATATATCGTACTCTCTACGAACTATGTTTTTATGCCCCTGCGGAAACTTGGAAGATTAAAACAGAATCAGCGCAGAAGACTCAAAAGGTCCAGAATGATTTGTATTCGAACCGTAATCATTTTCAATCTTTCATCTGATCAGTGCTCGTAAATTACACCCACTCCAGTTAAGAACACAGTGAGCCCCAAATCCCCACCATTTTCAGCATGATTGCAAACAGCTAAGCCAATCACATAAACAACCAAGCAGGGCAATAAGCTATGGTTTCAGTCTTCATTTTGAGCTCTGATCCAGAGAGGCCCAGGTTTCTAAGGCCCCGGGCAGGGTAGGGGTGGGGGCAGGAGGATGAGGGGACAGGGGATTGCCCTCCACAGCCAGCTTCAACCAGACAGCCCACCTCGCCCTCTTTCCAAGGGGGACTTGCATTCAAAATTCCCTTTGGAGAACCATTTCCACGGCTTTGAGAAGTCTGCAGACCTCTGATTCAGACCACTCAGAGTGTCTGCGCCTTCTCTTCCAATCCCAGTGTGCCACTTAAAAAGGAGATGACTTCTACAACCTAATTTTAAAGAGTCAGTTAAGGCAATGTCTTTCTAAAGGGGCTTTTCCTTTTTCACTCAAATTTTTTAAGTGTAGGGATTCCCCAACGTACAGAGAGTTTCTGCTCCAAAAGTTTTGTTTCTAAGTCAGGGCTTTGGAACTCGGAGCTCACTTTCCTCCAAAAAATAACATGAAGCTGGTCCCGAGGCACACAACAAAAGCCTGATGTCCCCCAGGCGAACTAGAATGTTACTAATTCCCCCAGAAATCCAGTCTGACTTTGGCTCCCTGTTGAATAGACTACCGCAGACCAGTAGGGGCACCTAACCACCATTATGTCATTTCTCTGAAGCAGTTCATCCTGTGATGTGTGATAAAAAGAGAGTTAGAGATGATAAAAGGGGCTTTCCTCCCTCTCTGCCTCTTGACTGCCAAGTTCCAGAATAGTCCACAATCCTCCACAGTCAGTGGCTGGCCCATGGGACATCCCCCCAGTTGCTACCCAATTCTGGTAAGTAGTAACTGGCTAGCACCAGCTCTGAAAATCTAACTCCTGTTTGCTTGTTTATTCCCCAGACTTTCATATAATGTTATAATAACAATCTGGCACCTAATACAAATTGCAAAAAAAGCTTGAGAGGATTTAGCATTTAGGCAAAATATACTGGCAGAGTTTACATAACCCCCTCACAAAGAGAGAGAGAGAGAGAAAAGAAAAGAGAAAATTTTTAGAAAGAAACAATAACATGCAACTATAAATAACTTTCTAGGTTGGACTGAAAATTAATTTTTGTTTTTCTTTTATTTTGGCTCGCTTGGTAAGCTACTGAACTGAAAGAAGAAAACTGGCTTTAACCAAACAATCCTAAAAGATTTTAGAGTTTGAAAACTTGGAGCTATGAATAGATGTGATTCACTTAGCATCACAAATTACCAAACAATTATGTGAGATATGAATAGGCAATTTTCCTCCAAAACCATTGAGCTGTTTGGAATTCCAGATATGAAGACTCCCAGGGAATGCTCTGCTGCAGAATCAAATCATTTAATAGGCTACAATTAAGTAAAATGTCATTACTGAGTATTACCATCAGGATAGATGTCTTTGCATGCTTTTGCAAAAATGGAAATATTCTTACACAAGCGTTTTCACCTCTCACCCAGAAAAAAGAAACAATAATGACCTCTTCCTACTTTCACTTTATGCAAACTCCAACCCTTCCCTCTTCCCCTTGTACTGCAATTATTTGCTTAGCTCTCTCCTTTTCTTGATGCTCTCTGAGTGCTGGTGAAGGGTGTGGACCCTGGGGCCCCAGAGATCCCAGTTCTATTCCAAGTTCAACTCTTTCCTGGCTAAGCTTTCAAGGCCAAGTTATTTAAATTCTCTATAGGTTGAGTGTTTCATCTAAATAGAGATCACAACAAACACCTATCTCATAGGGGATCTGCAATTAAATGAAACACAAGTAAAATGATTGGTCTGGACTATAACAGGTTCTTGACAGGGATGATGAGGATGCCTTTACATGCCCAGTGCCACTTCCTTGCACATGGTAGATAATACCACAAATTGACTTGAATTCCCCCACGTTGTCTGGCTGAGGAAGTCCCGCATAGTGTTTCCAGCGGATACAACATTCGAGCAAAATCTTAAAGAAGGTCTGATGCCTTCCCTTGACCGCTGCTTGGAGATCTCAGAGCATACTGTACACATCTTACTAGTCTATCCTCCACCTGTAATTATTTGTTTATGCTGCCTTCTGAAGCTGGCAGCTCGCTACATGAGGGAGAATAAAATCAGTCTTTTATAAAACAGTGACCTCCTTTTCTCTTTGCATTTCCAAAACCAAGCACAGGGTAGGAAAGCAGTAAATGCTTGCTCCCAGGCTGAGCTGAAGGCATCTTTAACCACTAAGTGAGCCCAAAAGGGATAACGTACCTTCAAAAGGACAGGGCACGGCATTTATATCAGATTCTTCCTCCACCTTTAAGACTCCACTCAAATGTGGACCCCTCCCCTTCTGTGTCCTCCAAGTAACTAAATAGACTCATTTCAGGTCTGTATGGGTCCTCAGACCCCCTGGAAACTCTGTGAAGGGCGGAGTGACTAATGATAAATTCTTTTGCACAGTACCAAGGCATGTGATTGGCAGGAAACACGTATTTGACTGTTTGCCTGAGTTCTCATGTCCAGTGTACTCAAAGTACTTCTCCAGAATTATCTGATTCAACCCAGCTTGATAAGAAAGGCACTTTGGATCTGCACAGATTAAGGCCGAGTCCTGCTCCCCCCCACGCCGGCCCCAGCAGTGCGAATGAGCAGGGCTGTTCTTGCTGGACTCCATAACATTGTCTCTCTTTGGTCAGCACCCAGTGGCTTAGCACACAAAACCCAGCACTTTACACAAACCCCAAAATAGTTCCCAACCAAGTCTTCATGCACTGTCAACCAACAAGAAAGTCGACTTCAAGTTCTATTTCTTCTAATGAAATGAACTGACAAGTGGCCCTAAGTCCCCTAGAAAAAAAGAATTGAGGGAAAAGCAGTCTCGCCTGTGATTAGAAATAATTCCACCCTGCGTGTCTGGGAGCTGCCTCCCTTGAGAAGAAGACCTACAGATCACCACTTTCAAAAATTAGCTGCACAGATTTCCTTCGCAGATTCTATTCTTTTCCCTTTTCCAGACCAAAGATTCCTGGACACCACAATAATAATCTTAATAAGGTTCCCCCAAGCCATTGGGGTTTCTTTTGACATTTTGAAATGTTTTTCCATCTAACTCCCTCATCTAATACTTACAGCCACGCTCAAGACAGGTAGACAAGATAGACCTGTCTCACTTTTACAGAAGAGCAGAGTGGCTGGCCCGAGGCCACAACCAACCCAGTCTGCCCTTCTCCCCTCTCACTGTGGCTTCATGACACCGCTCACCAATGGTGCAGTAAGTAGTTCATCATCTTCCTCTATTGCCGTGTCAGCAAGATGACACCTTTGCAAGAGAGCACCCAGTGTTTCTTAAAGAGACTGGGTGTCCCTGTAGAAAGCCCTGCCGTTCACAACCCTCGCCTTAACCGATGTGTCTCACCATATTGAAGGCAAGTTGCCATCCAACGTGGTTGACTGGGAGCCAATTGTGGCGCTCTAATCTTTGTTCATGCTGTCAGTGTGACATATGAAAGAAATAAGAACAAAGTGACAGGGGGAAAACGAAGCTAGCGGCTGGTGTGAGATCCACAGACAGGGTGTTAGCCCCCCACACACTGCAGCTGGGTCAACTTAACACCTTGTTTCTCCCCTACATATGCGGTGTGGAAAAGCTATTTATGAAATGTTTTTAAATATTTAGGACCAAATAAGTCAATATTGTTGGGAAACACGCACCCTGACCAGAACTTATTTACTTGCCCTAGTCCCTGTGCTGAGAATGATGATCCAAGCCCAGGCAGAATACAGATGTTCCAAGGTTCAACACCCTCACCCGGCAGTCCCCAGTAATGTCTGTCCTCAGCCTCCATGCTGGCTAGTGACTCGGCATGAACAGGACAATGACAAAATTATCTCAGAAGGACGGCCTCGTGAATAATCTTTAGTAAGGACGTAAAAAAAAAACAAGCCTTCTAGAAATTACCTGACTCTGCAATTCACTTTGCTGCTTCAGGCGAAGGTTTTCAGGTGTATCTGCCACCGTGGTAAAGGACTGCTTTGGATAATGTCTGCAGAGAAATGTTTCAAAAGGATGTGATTAAAATACTGTGCGACTAGACAATGATTTCACACCCCTTGTTTTATCCTTCCCCTCTGTCACCATGGAAGGGGAGCCCATGCTCGTGGCTCAGGTCATCTCTCTGTGGTTACCCCTGTCCCATCCCATCATGGGGGCCCTCTATTTGCCCAGTTACCCCCACTCTCTCGCACAACGTTCCCCTGGCTTCTCTGTTCTATGAGTATCTTCCCCCCAGCACTCACACTCGCTCAAGGCATTCCTAACCTCCACCCCAAAGGCCATTCCAGCAGGGGACTAGCCAGTCTATCCTTCAGGCAAACTTCCTTCAAGAGAGGCCTAACCTCATTGGTCCTGACGACCTGCTCTCCCACTCAACTCAGTCTGGCTTTTAGCTTCTGTTTCTAGAAGTGTCTACTAAGGGACAATGCCCTCCTGTCTGGCCTCCCCTCTATCTTGAGATTCCCCCTTCCTAGCTTCCCACCCACTCCTGGGGTGGTTTCTGTGCTGATTCCTGTCTCCCGCTAGCTCTTCTTTCTCTGCTCTACACCCCCCTCTGGCTCCTACCACGGGCTTCCTTCTCTTCTCAGTCCACACCATCTCCCGGGGACACTGAGGACTCTGTCTATATGCTCACTGCCCCAGTCTGAGTTTCATATCCAATAGCATTTCCATTTATATTAATAGATCCCACACCCACCACAAACTCCCCCAGCCCGGAACTCAACTCTTCCTCAGTCTACCCCCCACCCAGATAAGCTCCCCCTATATTCTCTTCCTCAGGTATCCATGCCCAGTTGCTCACATCAGAACCTCAGAGTCATGGAGATCCTCACACATCCAATCGATGAATCACCAAGTCTCCTATTTCCATCTGCTAAGTGCACCTTGATGATATTGACGTGTTTATATGCATTTTTTAAAGGTAGGCCACATTCATCATTCAGATAACCATAACACTAGCCAGTCTTGACCTTCCTGCCCCAAGTGCTCAAGCAAATGTTCTAAAATGCAAATCTGATCACATTACTCGTCCTGGTAAAACCCTTCAATGGCGTCCCACTGACCGCAGAATCAATCCAGCTTCCTGTCTTCCAAGCTAGCCCTCTGCAGACTTCTCGCACTCCATGTGGTCTTAGGGATCACTTCTGTCTCTGGAGCTCCCCCTTCTCTTCCCGCTGCTCCTGGGCAAGCTGTTCCCTTTGCCTGCCACACCTCCCTCTTCCTACCCCACTCCCCTATAACTGCTGGAATCATTTTGTCTGTTGTAATTAGCGTCTTTCAAAAAACCACCAGGGGTGTCCAACCATTTTTTTCTCTGCCACACATTTGAAGAAGAGGAGTCATGTTGGGCCACACATTAAATACGCAAATACTAACAAAAGCTGGTGAGCAACACAAGATCCATGCGTAATTTTTGTGTTATTCTGTGTCTACATATAAGAAAAACAGGCCTCAAATAACCTACATGCCACCCGCAGGCCTCAGGCTGGGCACCCTTGCTCACCTTACTGCCTTTTGAGAGTATTTATTATTTTCATAATAATATTTTTTCAATAATTTTTTTCATAATATTTTCAAATTATATTTTTTTCATAATAATTTGGAGTCATCTTAAGAGATATAATCTGATCATGATATAAAGCTGTCATGCTTCCAAAGTTTATAAAGATGGGATGGGAGGATAGGTGGAGGGATAGTAATTGGTGGGAATACACTTGGTGCATTCCAGGTATAGATAGATGGTGCATTCTACAAGGGTACATGTCAAATCTACCAAGTGTAGAGTATAAATGTCTTAACACAATAATCAAGAAAGTGTGGTGAAGGCTATATTAACCAGTCTGATGTAAGTATTTCAAATTGTATATAAAACCAGCACATTGTATCCCATAAATGCAATAATGTACACAGCTATGATTTAATTAAAATAATAATAAATTGTAAGAGATTATTGTGCTTTTATAACTGCTAGACCAGTGCCATGAGAGGATTTTAAATGTACCTCGAAAATTTTCAAAGATCATTAGTTAAATCATTTTTGAAAGAAGTTCAAAGCACAGTTAGTATATTCTGTTTTTTACTTTTTTTTTTTTTTATCAACATAATTTAAGTGGGCCATGGAAGTTTAACTATAGGTTCAGGTGTCGTGGGAAATAAAAAAAGGGTTGGAAAACACTGCTCTGTCAAGAGATAATTTCTCATACACAATACTAGGTCCTGCCCAGTCTTCTTTAAATAGTCAAGTTTGTTTAAAATGTTGGTAAACCCGAGTTATTGATTCCAGGAAGCTGCAGTAGGTGAAGTCTCTCACTTCTTTCTCGTAAAGTCAGAGAATCTATGTCAGCGACACACTGCTGGGGGCCACTTCTGAACTGTGCTCCAGACAACCCCAAGTGTGTTATGCAATATTTGCAAGTTCTGGCTTAAAAAGTTGAACTTAACTGGACTTTAAAATATAGCAATTCTGTACTGCTATATTTTAAAGCTATAGTAACAACTGGGCGGGTTAGGTTTTGTTTTTTTGAAATATATTCTGGGGAATGAAGTTAAGCAAAGATTTTTCAAGGTTCCACAAGGTTTAATTTAAAAATCTTCCATGTGGATTTTAACTGTTTTTTAAAGTGTCATTAGAATGCACTCTCAAATGTGTTACAGAAAATTTAGCCTATTGAGATCCCTATCATACTAATATGGGTCATTCTGTCCAGGGACATGCTTTTTGTGTGTGGCAGTGGGGGGAGGGGACAGCTTTCTCCTCCATTCAAGTTTAATTAAAAATTCTGAATGGATCAATAAATTTGGTATATGTATACCATGGAATATTATGCAGCCTTAAAGAAAGATGGAGACTTTATCTGTTTCATGTTCACATGGATGGAGCTGGAACAGTCGTGATTACTTAATGAACATTCCTTAAGTATCAGTTGAGGAAATGTGAGCTCTTTCAAAAAATACGTTCGTACCTCCAGATGTATCATCAATGTATGTTTTAACCAAAACTACATAAAAGTCACCTATGCATAAGAATTTCCAAAGGCAGTTCGCTCTTTCCGAGAAGTCTTCTTTTAAATGTGGCCTGTAAGACCTTACTCAGGTGGCTTATCTGATGGTCTGGGGAGACTCTGGCCTGGGCAGTAATTCTGGCTCCGACTTTTCTGCCTGAAGCATAAAGAAACTGAAGACTCATTTCCCAGAGGAGGGGGGAAGATGTAGCTTTCACTGTTTAAAATTGGATTTTATTGGGTAATGCTTCAAAGCGCTCACTTTGCATTTCTGCTAACAAAGCTGAACATTCAGCCAAAATATTGGAAAGGAAATACTCGGGCAGAATGAAACGACTGAGGCGGCTTGGAAAGTGGGGGAACCACGCCAAGAATGACAGAATAAAGGGGGCGCATTCCAGAAGGTGACGTGAAAGAGAAAACTGTTTTTAGCACATCACTGAGAGCCTTCCTGTCCCACAGCCATATCCAAATCTTGGAAATTACTAATGCTTCAGCCGGGTTTTAGCTTTTTCTCACATCTACTCACTTAAAATCCTATGCTAATCCTTTAAAGAAGACTTTGCTAGCCCTTCTGGGGCAACCCAAGCCTTTAATACAAATTAGCTTTCACTATTTCATGGCAAATGCTGAGGCTGGAGGTCACACGAAGGTTTTTTGTCCTCAACTCTGGAAACCTGAAATAAAATTACTTTAGTATTCATGCAATGAGCAAAGTAGGCAGTCTGAACAAGTATTCTTGTCAGCTACAATCATCCTCCAAAACACAGGTCTGGGAAGTCTTTTAAGTTTCATGACACGACTGTGAGGATGAGCACATCTATCTGTTTATCTCCCACCAGGACAATTTTATTTGTACTCTATTGATTTTGTTGTGAACTATTCTGGTCCTTGGAAAACTCAGTTTATTTGATTATGGGAAGCCAATCTCTCCAAACTGCCTGAGTGGATTGTTCAGAACTGTCTGAGGGCAATCCCAGGGACGGCCCCGGACCTAAGTCTACAAAGGCACATTAGAAGACAGTGCAGACCCGAACAGAAGCTCGTGGCAGTGGACAGAAACAGAGGCTTGACTGGGCTGATTTCTGAGGGGTTTCCCACAGGGGCGATTTTGTCAACAATGACTCCCTGTGTTTCTCATTCCCTCGCCTGTGTGTGTGTGCTCATGAACCCGTGTGTGTCTGTGGGGGCTGTGTGTGTGTGCTCATGAACCCGTATGTGTCTGTGGGGGCTGTGTGTGTGTGCTCATGAACCCCTGTGTGTCTGTGGGGGCTGTGTGTGTGTGCTCATGAACCCGTGTGTGTGTATATACACGCACTTCCTCCATAAAGCCATCTTGATCAATGATGACCAGCTTTCCATCTTCAAGAAGATTGCAAACTAAATACTCAGAAGCAGCAGACACTTTTCCTTGGTATTATCTGTATCTTACCAAGAGGAAGGGGGTCAGATTTTCATGCAGCCACATGGAAATATTTTACTTCTTTTGCAAGTATCTTGCAATGCTAAGTGACCCACAGAGATGAAACTTGAATTGATGAAAAGCAGAATGTTATGCCTTGTGCTTAAGACATTAAAGAAAATACATTGGGTGGAAATAATAGATGATGAATTTGAAAAAAGTTCAAACAGTTTTTGTTTTTCTTTTAAATATGAAAACATCTCCAAGTAGTTTCCGTAAAAAAACTATATTTTAGAGAATAGGTTATACAAGGTGACTATTTTTAATGCATCTGTATATCTTAAATTGTTATGAAGTCATAGAACTTAAAGGGAATTTAATATCTAATGAAGGTTTATTCCTTATTTTGCTGCTTTTAGAAACAAAACCATCATTTGCTAAAATAGCTTAAGATAAGTAGACTAGAAATTGCTCTTGGAAATAACAGCATAGCCTTTTGTTCTCAAGTACATAATTATTGCCTCATTAAACTGTGCTGGGAAACAAAATCAAATAAGACACTGTTTTATATGCATTCATCAAAAATATTTATTGAGTGTCTGCAATGTGCCAGGGTGATTGTGAGGTATTGAGGTACAAGAGTGGGGAGGTTAGACTGAGTTAGACTGAGTTTCTTCCTTCATGGAAATTATAGCCCATTGGAGAAAAAAGACATTAATATGATAATCAATAGGATGATAGGGAGCAAAAAGTGCCGGGATTACAAATAAAACAAGATGAGGAGTTTGAGGATGATTGGACCAAGAGTGCTATTTCCGACAGGGCAGTTTACAGAGACCTCATTGGCAAAGTGACGTGTAAACAGTATGAATATGATGGGAGTAGAAAGTAAGGTGATGTAGGGAGGGGACACAGGAGGAGATACAGGGAGGATGGTCCCCATGGCTGGGGTTTCTATGTTGCTGGAGTTTGGAGCCTGGTAAAATTGCAGAAGATGGACAGGAAAAGGATGTGGGAAAATATTTGCAGGGGTTGTGTACTGTGCTGAAATATTTAGATTTTTCTTAGAGGCAGTGAGGAACTGAAGAAGTTTAAGAGCAGGTCAGAAAAAGCCAAAACTTTTAGCCAGTTGCACTGGCAGTGGTGTGGAGATTAGGAAGAGCGAAGGCACATTCATTTTATATGGTGTAAACCCGGGGTCTTCCTACCTTTTAATTATGCCCCCACTATAAGAAAAAAGTAATTAAAATACTTAAAACCATTTTATAAGTAATTTAAATACTTGTTAAAGACATATAGTCATTTCTAGCATTCCTGAAACACTGGTATTTAAAAATAATTATTTTATTCTATTAAAAGTGTCCAGTTGGTGTCCATAAACACCAAAGTGATTTGATTCCCATTGTCATTAATATAAAAATGGGCAATACGTTGTTTTTCACAGTTTTTACATTATCATCTTTTCTCCTTGAACTTCCTTCCCAGAATTTTACCCCCAAAATACGTTCTTATGATTGGGATTTTTTTTTTTTTTTTGCAGCTTTTGGCCAGGGTTGGGTTTGAACCTGCCACCTCTGGCATATGGGGCCAGCCCCCTACTCCTTTCAGCTACAGGTGCTGCCCTTGGAATTTTTTTATGGATGATAATGTCATGCTTTTGTCAACACACACACAGTCATGTATATATCCAACATTTACAACATGTTTTAATTGTAGTTTTCTGTGACCAAGATATTTTAAGTGTTACAAATTTCTTTTGGATTAAATAGCCGTTACACAATTCATTGAGAAAATATAAATAAATTATAAGAGTGGTAATAGCAGCAAGACCTCAGGTAGTACTGATTATATCTCCTTATCTTCTTGACTAACTTTATATCTTCACAACCATCCTATGAGCCAGCTCAGAACTTTTGCACAGATAAATGAGGAGGTGGGAATGGAAAGATTTATGTGTGGCCATGTGTTTGAGCCCCATTGGTGCCACACGTGCACATCAAGTAGTGCACTGTGGTCAAGAGTAGCTTTAGGTATTTGTTAGCCAGCTCAGTTAGGTCTTCTTTTAGTTTTTTTGGTAGTAAAATATGTGAAAGCTCCTGACCTGGTAAGAAATTTCTCACCTCATCATAGGAGTCATGGTTATACAGTCATGGGGATGTCGTCATGCCTGTGACAAGGCACCACAGAGAGACTGGCTGGTGGAGAGGCTGGCCTTTCTTCTGCTAAGGCAGAGAGGGCAACCCACCAAGGACATACCTGGACTGTGATACTTTCTCAGGAAGGTCAATGGAAAGATCACTGTGGAAGCTGAAGATCTAGAAGTCAACGTCCTTAACAATTTTACTGCTCTTGTTTCCCTGCAAAATCCCTCCTTAAGCTGGAGCTACTGCACTCTCATCCTCAAACGTCTGGTTAATCCTGGCCCCTTCCGTTGCCACTGTGGCCGGGCCCTTGGGGCTGGCACACTTGGCCTTCTCTAAGCTACCCCTTCACGTGCTTCTCTTATCCTTAAGGAACTTCTTGGCTTTTGAAGACTTTGCTTTTCACCATTTAGAAAACTGAGTTCCCGAGGTATTAAATGTTTGTCTTTTACCATCACTTGAAATTTGGAGACCAGATTTTTCTTTCTATTTTATTTTATTTATTTATCTTTTTAGGCAGTGCTGGGCCATTGTCATAGCTCACAGCAACCTCAATCTCTTGGGTCCAGGTGATCCTCTTGCCTTAGTCCCCCCAGTAGCTGGGATTACAGGCACCTGCCACTGTGCCTGGCTAGTTTTTCTACTTTTAGTAGACATGGGGTCTCACTGTTGCACAGGTTGGTCTTGAACTCTGAGCTCAAGCAATCTAATGGCCTCCGTCTCCCAGAGTGATAGGATTGCAGGCATGAACCATCACACATACCCTTTGACCAGATTTTTCTTATGTTGATCTGATATTTTTATGATGTTCAGTCCTTGACAGGTTGATTTCTGTTTTACTAGAATATTGACCTATTTTTTGTCTCTGTTAAACAGCAATAGTAACAGAGAAAGGAACTCAGCTCTGTCTGCACTTCATTCTAAAATGGTGCAAACTTTAGTAAAAGTGGGTGATAATAGGAGAGGTTCTGAAATCACTGTGGGTACAGCTGCTATTAAATATCGCTTCACTCTCAAATTATATTTTGAACATATTGTAATACGGAAATAAGCCTTTCCTATTTCTATCCTTGGAATTCTAGAATGATCTTAAAATCCTATTGCTAATTTTTTTTAAAATTTAAACAGGCTATAGTACTACTAAAAGACACACATTTCTTAAAAGAGACAGAAGCCATGCTGATGTATTAATTTTACCTGTACAAGATTTCAGAGCTTGCTGGTTAAATGACTGGAGCCTGACTATTTTCATTAAACTATCCTATTTTAACTTATCCAATATTTACTTTTTTAGTGTAAAATCTTATTGGGGATTTTGCATGTTTCCACAGATAGAGCAGTGGAAAATTGATTGCTGCTGTTGTATTTGACAAATTGGATTCTCATACACTTTCTTGCCCTTGCCCATCACCAGGAAGTGGACTGTTATCACTTCCTAGGCCTTTGCTGTGGAAGGAGACAGAGTCCTTTTGAAAACCGCGGGTGATGTTTGTGAATATTTAATCATGGGAAGTACAATGGCCTCATTTACAGGGACACATCGAAATTAGTTTCATTCTGCCAAGGAAAGAATCCTAACCATATGCCCTCAGATAAAAATAAATGAGTTAGGAAAACTATGACAAGGAATTTACCTAATTCTGCAGAATCTTTAGATTCAAAATTCCCTTAAATGAAAATAGAATCATTCACGCAAATATGATCTAGTTCGATTTATTTCTCCTGTTCAAAAGGAATTTTTGAAGGGGGATTTTGTTTTCTTCTGATGCTTCCAAATTCACACTGAATATCTTTATTGATGGGTCCCATGTTTTTATCAGACATACGTTAAATGCAACGTTAAGTATGAAGAGAGAGGGAGAGTGAGAAGCAGATGGACATGCTTAGAAGGATGTTAAATATGGGAACAGAGTCTCCAAGTACAACATCTGTTTCTTGGGACTCGTCAGTGAGTCACCCAGCACATGTTTCCTGACAATTGCAGAGAAAGGAACTCAGCTCTGTCTGCACTTCAGTAGCCCTGAAAAATAAACCTTATTGCATGGTTCAACAAACATACGGATTGAAAGTGGGTTTGTGGATGAATTGCTTATACAAATGTAACTTTTGGCCATGGGATGTTTTAAAATCTTTTATAGAATTTATCAGTTTTAAATCTGTACCCAGATTTTCTCATACTTGGTTTATAAAGAAACTGATATGTCTCATGCTTGCCATGTTTGGAGTTTTTACGTACACAGTGAATCTACAGTTAGAGGCCTTTTTCTGGATAGGTATCCAGTTTTCCCCACACTATTTATTAAAACATACATATCACTCATAACTGTGAGATGTCACCTTAATTGCTTCTGAAGTTTCCATAAATAGACTAACATCTGTTTCTATGTAACCCACCCTGTTTCTCTGCTGTGTCTGTCCGGGTATGTCTAGTACTATGCTGCTTTGATTTTGGAGGTGGTATTTTATGCTTTAAAATAAAGTGGGCTGGATCTCTCCTCCTAAGACTTCCTCCTTTTTCAAGTTGTTCTGAGATATTTCTGCATGTTTCTTTGGGAGAATTTAAAGGCAAAGTATCAGAATGTCTGTGACTAACTCTCAAGTGAATGTAGGTGCATGTGTATACAAAGAGAAAGAGATAAAGTGAACATCGTGAGATGTTAGCAAGTCATGATGAGTCTCAATGAGGGCATATGGGTGTTCATTATAAGATCCTTGTAACTTTTCTCTTTGTTTGAAACATTAAAAAATGAAATGTTGGGATCAAGTTAAAGAAGTAAGTTGGAGGAAAGTTAAAGTGGTTACCATTAATGCTTTGGGGGAGGGTGGGAGAATGGCCTTCTGTGTGTCCTTTGAAATAAATTTTTTCCCACAAGTTTTGAACCATCTACATATATTAGTGATTCAAAGCAAATTACACATATAATAACATAATTAACTATGGGAGCTATGAAATAGATTTTGGGCTAAAGTCAAGCATTATACATGTTAGCAGAGGGAAATTCTTGCCAAAGGAGTTTTCCAATTGCTATGTCATGCTGCCTGGTTACCCATCAGCTCTTTTTTCTTCTTTTAAACATATTCTAACTCTTAATTCCTAGCTTTTAGCCACCCTGAATAAGGCATATTTGCATCCTTTATAATCATGGAATGAAAAGCACGGTCCACAAAAAATAAAATACTGTAAAGTAGCCGATTAAAGCAAAAGTGTTTCAACTTTATATTTCTTAAAATTTAGTAAAGAGAAGAGATACTCAGCACATAATGGTCAGTACTATTTTGCACATCTGCGGACTCACTGTTAGGTCAGCAGTCATTTTAACATCTCTCTAGACTACCCTGTGGATTGGACAGCATATAGGAGCACTGATTTGAAATGAATTCCTTTATCAAATATTAAGCACCTAAATTTCTGTGCCACGCCTTTGCAATACAAGGTGGCATAAAACAGTGTGGGGGAGAGACCAATGCAACCATGACATTGTTGCAAGCACCAAATAGGTGATTTGGTGAAGATTTAAACAAAGAACTCCGGGAATAGAGGATAATAAATGAACCCAGGGGTCCCAGGGTCTTCCTTTGGTGGTCTCTCCGCTTCTTCCTCTTGCTCTTTGTACACAAGTACATGTGAATGCACATACACATTTATTAATACAGTTCTGGCTAATCCGGGAAACAAGAAATGTTCACTCAGGACAGTTAAGATTTCGCTCAATGATTTTACTTGTAAAGTAATTATGAGAAAAAGTTCAAGGGAAACTTTTCTGGCTGATCTGAAGTAGAGTGTTATTGATTTTAATGAGTCATTGAGCAACAGAGGTTACAGACCTCATATTAAAAGAGATGGTACACAAATAAAAAATAGAATTGCCAGGCGGTGCTGTGGCTCAAAGGAGTAGGGCACTGGCCCCATATGCTAGAGGTAGCAGGTTCAAATCCAGCCCCGGTCAAAAACTGCAAAAAAAGAAACAGAATTGCCAACTGAAGGTGAACTGGAGAAGCGATTTCAAGCTTTGTTCTTTTAATGTTCAAAGTAACTTTCAGTGACTTTTACATATAGGGATATGGAAAATTTTTTTTTCTGCATGAAGATATTGTCACACAAAACAGACAAACAGCATCTTTTGCCATTAACCATTTCTGCACCCTAATCAGATGATCAAAAAGAAGTTTTTCACAGGTTTACTCAAAGGGCATTTTCACTGCTGCATCTCAACAAACGATTTTGTGTTACTTTTTATCAGTCGATGTGGAATACTAGAAGATATCTCCCAAGAACTTAGAAATAATGAAAATAAAATTCCTTTCAGAGAGTGTAGCTATGAGCCCAACAAATAAAAAGTAACAGTGGAGAATCACAGTTGCTATAAAGAAGAGCTCCCAGGACTGTAGGATTTGACCGTGACCTGAGGGAACATGTTAGTGTACTAAGGGAGAACGTATGCTCAGCTGAGGTGGGCAGGGTCACGAGAGGGGAAGGGGAAAGGCGTCCCAGAGTAATACGAACCACGCCATTTAAACATGTCCTAGCCCGGGAGCAAGAGCGTCCTGGAGAGTAGGATGCATAAATTCTGGTTGTGTTTCCTTTTCATGATCAGAACAGAAACCTCCAATTATGTTCTGCTTTCCTATGTGGTTTAAGGTTATGAGCAGACCCGGATCAGAGGTGAAGGAAGACAGTACCTCACTCTCAGTTAACAAAGACCGAGAAGTATGAGTAGGGATGGCAGACAGAAATTTCATGAGCACTCTGAAGACATATTCTCTGACTTAATGCCAGTTTTAAAATTTAACTTCACACTTCTGACCAATTCTTTTCTTCCTTTCTTTCTTTTAATTGAAACAGAGTCTTACTTTGTCATGCTTGGTAGAGTGCTATGGCATCATAGCTCACAGCAACCCCAAACTCTTGGGCTCAAGTGATTCTCTTGCCTCCTCCTCCCTAGTAGCTGGGACTACAGGTTACAGGCGCCCACCACACTGCCTGGCTATTTTTTTGTTTGTTTCTTTAGCAGGCCTGGGTTGGGTTTAAACCTACCAGCTGTGGAGCATGGGGCCTGTACCCTAACCACTTACCTACAGGCGTCCAGCCCCCAATTCTTAATTAGAATTTGACCATGCTGAACCCTCTTTTACAAAACAAAATAGAAATAAAACCTTTTCCAATACCCTTTCCTGAGCCCCAGCAAATACTAAAAAAAGCCATATCTTCCTTAGCTCTCTTTATTTAGTTTTAAGTTTATGTACCAATTAACTTCCCTTAGCATTAAGAAAAGGAATGTTTGAGTTTTCCAGCAGTGTTTCAGTTATACTATGGAGATTCAAAAGGAGGGCTGTTTGTCTAAACTTATCTAACTCCGTGGCAAGAGGATCAACCTCTGGAGAGTTCATCAACAAGGAGCCAAGGTCACTGGTGAACCCTCATAGGAGGAAGTAAGCAACAAATACCAGGGAAGTTTCTTTTCTAGGCCTCCTGGGTTAGTCTGTGCCATTCCTCTCAGAATTAAGTTTGGAACCTTCCTGAGTGGCTTAAGGAAACATAAGATCCAAAATTTCCAAACTGTAGAAATAACCCAAAATGGATGACTCCTTTTACTTCCATAAATTTGGCCAGAGACTTGAGAATGTCTGGGGGGCATTCTGTGCAAAGTTTTACATGTATTGACTTTTATGACCAAAACTCTGCTGGACAGAGGAGCATAAGCACTTGTGATCAATACCAAAAGGATCCAGCTGGCATAAAACCTAAATTTCAAAAATTGAGTAATAGTGTGTGTTCTGGGCATTCGGGGCTTATGAAGATAGTTATACACATAAGAGTTCAAAATGCAGGAGCTGTTGGCAGAATCAATTGCTCTTTTCCTTGCTTTAAACATGAAAGTGAGAAGTAGCAAAGAATAATCAACAAGTGAACACTGTTTTCATATTTTTTGTGACAGCTACCTGGAATGGGCAGGGGAAAAAAATGCAGATAAGAAAATTAAAACCACAGACTCCTGGGGGCCAACAATAGCCTTCTGATCCTAATTTGATCTGGAGTTAAGAATGCAGGGAGGTTCTGTAACAATTTATTCTGCATAGCAGAGCTGACTCTTCTGGCAACAATGTCTCCCTGGAAGCTACTCAAAGTCGCCTTTGATTGTCTGTGATCAAAGCCAGGAAAGTTCTTCTGCAACATCTTAGCTTCAGAAAGCCAGGAAAATCAGAATGCTGAGGGCATATTAATAATTCCTAAACACATTTTTGAGGTGAGCAGTAGTTCTAACAGACCTGCATTATTGGGAGAAAAGACTTTACTTAGTAAGCTGGAAATCAGACTGGATATTAAACAATATTGTCTTGTTCGGAATGTATGCAGGAGATCACATAGAGATGGAATGATGAAAAACTCTCTAAAATAGAGGTCAGGAACCTCTGTTTTGTCACTGAATGGATATAGTAGAGTGGACACTTCTCGTGTCTTGGCTTCAGCATGACAATCTGTGAATGGGCTGAGGAGATTGAGCTCTCCATAACTTCTTTGGAATGTACTAGAGTACCAGAAGCACATTTTAAAGTCAGAAAACTTGCTTGTGTATTTTGACTATGAAATTCATTATCTGTGTGATTTTCATTAGATGGTTTAACTTCTCTGAGTTTTGATCTCTTATTTGTGTAATAAAAGCTAGTTCGTAAGATTACAATGAATTGAAAAAGGTGGATCTGTAAGGAAAAGTATACATTTTTAGTTTCTATTCAAAGGACATAGTCTAGATGATGAAATGTTTTTTATTTTTTTTACTATTTATTTAAATTTATTTGCCTATGTTATGAATATTGGTAATAGTTGTAGTGGGGGAGTATGAATAGCCGTTATACTGATAAGAACTACCAAATTATTTTTCAATGGCATTTCAGTGAAATCAGAAGAATTAGTTGGGGAGAAAAAAGGTTCTTTCTGGTGTAGTTACAAAATGTATGCCTGTTTTTAGTATAATGTCTCAGCTAATCTGCCTGAGTAAGTTTTAGTTTCTTTCCTTTTTTCTCTTCCTGTCTGTCCTTCTTTCCTTTCTCTCTTCTTTCTTACATTTTCTGTTCTTCTCTTTCCCCTTCCCTTCCCTCCCATTCCCTTCCCTTCCTTTTCTCCCTCCCTCTCTCCCTTCCTTCCATCTTGTTTGCTTTCTTCCTGAATATGCATCCAGTCTATATTTGCAACTCCAACTCTTGATGCATGCCTTAGGAAAGGCAACCCAATCAGAGTAGAAACACACGTTAACCTGCACCAGGGCTCTGGGTCATCAGTAACTATAGGAGACATCTGGTGGGGAAACAGAAAGCGGTTATTTCACCTGGAATTACATACTGGAGACTCAGAACCATAGCTGTCGTTTGGCATGTACAGAAAAAATGTGGCACCATGCTGGTTTTGACCTACTGATTGCTGAGGCAGATTTTTTTTTTTTTTAAAGATAGGACTCAGGCAATATGGTGCAATTTCTTCTTGATTTTCTAACAATGACCATTAGTAGAGAGCAGAGAGAGAGGGAGAGAGAAGAATGAGAGAAGCCAAAACTAGGGCCTATTGGAGAGTTAGACTCTTACAGATCCTCAGTAGGAAAAAGAAGACCTGTGATACCAACACCGATTTCAAATAAGATCCATTGGCAAGAAAACCGCTTTCCACCAGCCCACCCAGCCTCAGCCTTTTGGACATTCTTGAATTTAGCCTATTTTCATTTCTTCTGCTTGCTGATCAAACAGGCTGGTGGAACTGGCCTTCTTCCCCATATGACCTCCCTGTGATTCCCTTTGATGGTGCTACTTTTCCCTTTCAGAGTTGCTCTTGATGCTAAAGATTTACCATTATTGGAGGGGGTTTGGAGGGATCACTTCTGAGGTTTATCTTATAGGGGTACAGGTGAATCTTTCTAAGAGTAGAATGTGAACGTTTTAAAGCAATGACTGAGAAAATGACACTAAGGCTGTGTTGACCAGTTTGATGGAAATATTTCAGAATGCCTGTGAAAACCCCACACTGTACCCCAGAAGTGCATTAATGTACTTAGTTAACATTCAATAAAAAAAAAAGAAGAAAAATAAATCTGGGGATTCAGAGCAAGATGGTGGCTGAGTAACAGCTTCTTTGAAACAGGGAGTGGTGAGATTAGGGGGACAAGACTCCAGGCACCTCTTGCTTCTGGGCTCTGCCCAGAAACATCACTTTGGGGATGCAGGGAGCCAGCAAGAGACTTCTGGTCCCCAGGAGGAGGACAAAAGCAGTGGAGAAGTGGCAAGTGGTTGTGTCCATTCAGTCTGAGGCCTTGGTGGCTGCTGTGACTAAACCTACAACAACAGCAAGATTGCAGACATGGAAGGCCTTCCCTGTGGGTTGTTTTTTTCTTTTCTTTTTTTTTTTTTTTTTGGATTGGGCACTTGGTTGAATTACCTTGGGAGAACTTGGGTGAGATTGAGAATGACTTTAAGAATTGTCCAGGGCCTGGGACTGAGCTGCTGGGCTGGAATAGAGCTATCATTGCTCAGCTGTGGAGTGCACACAGCCACTGTGGGAGAGCTGCCCTGTAAGCTCTATCTTCAGGGTCACAGAGTGAGGTCCAGGCTAATAGACCTTGGGCAAGTGATCTAGTGCCTGTGAACAGCACTAAAGGCCAGGACTGAGACTGAGGGGAAGAGTGGAGTTTCAGCATTTGGCATTTGGAGGGCTGGTTTGCAGTCTTGGCCTCCAGGGTCATAGACTAGGGCAAGTTTTGGCACACCTGATAAGCAGGCACCCACTTCAGGACAGATTCCAGTGACATGTGATTTCCTGGGAAAGCCCGTGGTTAGCCAAGGTTAATGTGTCTTTTAAGCAGGCTGAGGAGAGATTCAGGCTTTCAACCCCCTAGGGTTTGAGGGTAAAGAAGTCAGCAGAGGCCTCCAGTCTCCATCTTATATAGCTGTAGCAGCATTGTGATAAGCATCTCATATCCCACAAGAATACCTGTTTCCCAGACAATATTCAGAAAGATATATAGACTTCTTTGGTTTTGAATTTTTTCCTTTTTCTAATTTCAACTTTTCCCCCTAGATTTCTCTTTTTTATTTCTTCATTTTTCTGGTGTAAATATAATTTTCCATTGTTGCCTTCTTAAATAACAAGAGCTTCATTTTTGCTAGTGTTTCTTCCCCTGTTATTTAGTTTTCCCCCCAATTTTATCCTGTAAGGTTTTCTGTCTGTTTTGGTTTGATTTATAGTATTTTTGTTTTACCTCTCTATTTGGTGGAGGTGGGGTACCATGTCTTCTCAGGCTGGCAAAGAGCTGCCGACCTCAAGGGAACCACCCAACCCAGCACCCCCAGAGCTTGAGATTTTTTAAGGTGTATATCAAAATACCCTACTGTACATCCTTATTACTACTTTCTCCCTCTTTCTGTGCCTCTCTTCTGTTTGTCAATATTCCCTTTTACTCATTCCCTCTCCTTTCTCCTTTTTCTTTTTTTAAAATCTTTTTTCCTTTCTTGTTCTTCAATCTTCTCATCCTTTTAGTCCTGTACCAAAAAGGCTCATAAAAACCTTAGCTCAGAGGCAGTATAACTTAAAGAGCAAGAAGAAGTGAGAGGAAAATTAGGGCAAAGAAACAGATAAAAGAAAACACTTATGTGGAAGAAAGAGTAGAAAAATCCTGACAACATGAAAAACCAGTCCAGAGCAAATCTCCCAAGAGATCATAAGGTGGCTACTACAGAGGATTCCACCTATAAAGAAATGTTAGAAATGACAGAAAGGGAATTTAAAATACAGGTGATGAAAACAATGAAGGAAATTGCTGAGATAGTGAAAAATTACAAAAGGAAATCCAAAAACAGAATCAAATAAGAGATGAATGATATGAAGAATATAGAAAGGATATAGCAGAGCTGAAGGAATTGAAGCAGTGAATTAGGGACCTTAAAGATGCAACAGAACGTATCAACAACAGATTAGGCCATGCAGAAGAAAGAATCTCAGGGGTAGAGGACAAAGCTCCTGAGATAACTCAGATAGACAAAGAGGCAGAGAAAAAGAGAGAGAACACAAAATGTTCACTGACAGAATTATGGGACTTCATGAAGCATTCAAACATATAAGTTATAGGTATCCCAGAAGGGGAAGAAGAATGCCCCAGAGGAATGGAAGCCATACTAGAGAATATTATACATGAAAATATTCCAAATATCACCAAAGATTCTGGCATACTTCTTTCAGAGGGATATCAGACTTCAGGTCACCTCAACTCAAATAGAACTTCTCCAAGACACATTGTGATGAATGTGTCCAAAGTCAAGACAAAAGGAAAGATTTGGAAAGCTGCCAGGAGTAACTGCCAATTGACCTATGGAGGCAAATCCATCAGGGTGGCTGCAGATGTCTCTAATGAAACTTTTCAAGCCAGAAAATAATGGTCATCTACCTTTAATCTACTTAAGCAAAACAATTTCCAGCTCAGAATGCTATATTCTGCTAAGCTAAGCTTTAAAATGAATGTAGAGGCTTGGCAGCGGTAGCTCAAGTTGCTAAGGTGCCAGCCACATACACCAGAGCTGGCAAGTTTGAATCCAGCCCAGGTCCACTAAGCAACAATGACAACTACAACCAAAAAATAGCTTGGTGTTGTGATGGGCACCTGTGGTTCCAACTACTTGGGAGGCTGAAGCAAGAGGAGTTGGAGGTTGCTGTGAGCCATAATGCCACAGCACTCTACCCAGGATGAATGCTTGAGGATCCATCTCAAAAAAAAAAAAAGAATGAAAAAGAACAGATAAATCAAATCTTTTACTGATATGCAAACATTGCCAAAACAATTCCTGATATGCAAAATTTACCATAACAATTCCAGCTCTACAAGAAATACTTCAACCTGTTCTATGCCCTAACCATCACAATGGACCATCAGCAAAATAAGCATGTAGAAATTAAAGGACAGAACCTAGCTTCCACAATGATGGAAAAGATAAAACAAAGCAATAGACTTTCACAATATAAGATGAATAGAACACTACCACACTTACCAATTATCTCAATAAATGTTAATGGCTTGAATTCCTCACTGAAGAGGCACAGACTGGCAGATTGGATTAAAAAACATAAGCCATCCATTTGCTGTCTGCAGGAAACACACCTAGCCTCAAAAGACAAATGGAAACTCAGAACTAAGGGTTTGAAGACAATTTTTCAGGCAAACGAAATTCAGAAGAAAAGAGGGGTTGCAATCTTATTTTTAGATACACGTGGATTTAAGGCAATGAAAGTAAAAAAAGACAAATACGAACACTTCATATTGGTCAAGGGAAAAATACAAGAAGAAGACATTTCAATTCTAAATATTTATTCACCCAACTTAAGTGCACCCAGATTCTTAAAACAGACCTTAATTAGTCTGTGCAATATGATATCCTATAACACCATAATAACAGGGGATTCTTTTTTTTTAGTTTTTTTTTTTTATTAAATTGTAGCTGTGTACATTAATGCAGTCATGGGGTACAGTGTGCTGGTTTTATATACAATTTGAAATATTTTCATAAAACTGGTTAACATAGCCTTAATGTCATTTTCTTAGTTATTGTGTTAAGACATTTATATTCTACATTTAGAAAGATTCACATGTACCCTTATTAGATGAACCATAGGTGATATCCTGCCAATCACCCTCCCTCCCTCCCATCCCTCTCCCCTTTCCCCATATTCTTTTTTTCATATGTCTGTATGCCATGTGCCTGTCTTTCTCAGAGAAGTTTCTCTTCAAGTCCCTTGCCCAGCCTGAGATGGGATCACTTGTTCTTTTCTTGCAAATAAACTTGAGTTCTTTGTGGATTCTAGTTATTAAACCTTTGTCAGAGACATAAACAGCAAATATTTTCTCCCATTCTGAGGGCTATCTGCTTGCTTTACTCAATGTGTTCTTGGCTGTGCAGAAGCTTTTTAGTTTGATCAGGTCCCAGTAGTGTATTTTTGATGTTGCTTCGATTGCCTGAGGGGTCCTCCTCATAAAATGTTTGCCCAGGCTGATTTCTTCAAGTGTTTTCCCTACAATTTCTTCTAATACTTTTATAGTTTCATGTCTTAAATTTAAATCTTTAATCCAGTGAGAGTCTATCTTAGTTAATGATGAAAGGTGTGGGTCCAGTTTCAGTCTTCTACAGGTCGCCAGCCAGTTCACCCAGCACCATTTGTTAAATAGGGAATCTTTTCCCCACTCAATGTTTTTAATCGGCTTGTCAAAGATCAGGTACCGGTAAGTAGTTGGTTTCGTCTGTTGGCTCTCTATTCTGTTCCATACATCTACCTCTCTGTTTTTGTTCAAGTACCATGCTGTTTTGATCACTATCGATTTATAGTATAGTCTGAGGTATGGTAGCATGATTCCTCCTGCTTTGTTTTTATCTCTGTCTGATGTCTTGGCTATTTGAGGTTTTTTTGGATTCCATATAAAACAAAGCATTACTTTTTCGAGATCTTTAAATTATGACAGGGGGGCTTTAACAGGAATTGCATTAAAATTATATATTGCTTTGGGTAGTATGGACATTTTAACAATGTTGATTCTTCCCAGCCATGAGCATGGTATGTTTTTCCATTTGTTAACATTTTCATCTACTTCTTTTCTTAGAGTTTTGTAGTTCTCTTTATAAAGATCTTTCACATCCTTTGTTAGGCAAACTCCCAAATATTTCATCTTCTTTGGCACTACTGTAAACAGAATAGAGTCCTTGACTTTTTTCAGCTTGACTATTGTTGGTATATATGAAGGCTACCGATTTATGAGTGTTGATTTTGTAGCCTGAGACACTGCTATATTCCTTGATCACTTCTGAAAGTTTTGCAGTAGAATCCCTCATGTTTTCCAGATATACAATCATATCATCTGCAAAGAGCGAAAGTTTAATCTCTTCTGACTCTATATGGATACCCTCGATCGCCTTTTCTTCCCTAATTGCAATGGCTAAAATGTCCATTACAATGTTTAAGAGCAGTGGAAACAATGGGCAACCTTGTCTGGTTCCTGATCTTAGTGGAAATGATTTCAATTTAACTCCATTCAATATGATATTGGCTGTAGGTTTGCTGTAGATGGCCTCTATCAGTTTAAGAAATATCCCTTCCATACTAATTTTCTTAAGGCTTCTGATCATGAAGGGATGCAGGATATTATCAAAAGCTTTTTCTGCATAAATTGAGAGAATCATATGGTCTTTGTTTTTTAATTTATTTATGTGATGAATTATATTTATGCATTTATGTATGTTGAACCAGCCTTCAGACCTGGGATTAAACCCACTTGGTTGTGGTGTATAATTTTTTTGATGTGTTGCTGGATTCTGTTTGTTAGGATTTTGTTGAATATTTTTGCACCAATATTCATTAGTGATATTGGTCTATAATTTTCTTTTCTTGTTAGGTCTTTTCCTGGTTTGGGGATCAAGGTGATGTTTGCTTCATAGAATATGTTGTGTAGTATTCCATCTTTTTCTATGTTTTGGAAAAGGTTAAGTAATATAGGTACTAGTTCCTCTTAAAAGGTTTGGTATAATTTGGACATGAAGCCATCTGTTCCCGGGCTTTTCTTTTTAGGGAGATTTTGTATAGTTGATGCTATTTCAAAACTTGATTTAGGTCTGTTCAACATTTCCACTTCTTTCTGGTTAAGTCTTAGAAGGTGGCATGCTTCCAAGTATTGATCTATTTCCTTCAGATTTTCATATTTCTGAGAATAAATTTTTTTGTAATATTCATTAAGGATTTTTTGAATTTCTAAGGGGTCTGTTGTTATTTTGTCTTTACCATTTATGATTGACGAAATTAGAAATGTTACTATTTTTTTTCCTGGTTAGTTTGGCCTGAGTTTTATCTATTTTAAAAAACCAACTTTTTGATTTATTGATCAAAAATATAATCAAAAGTATACAAAAGTATAATCCTTTTGTTTTCAATTTCATTTAATTCTGCTCTAATTTTGGTTATTTCTTTTCTTCTGCTGGGTTTGGAATTGGAATGTTCTTCCTTTTCCAGTTGCTTGAGATGTCCCATTAAGTTGTTAACTTCCTCTCTTTCTGTTCTCTTGAGGAAAGCTATCAGTGCTATAAATTTTCCTCCTAGGACTACCTTAGCAGTATCCCAGAGGTTCTGATAATTCATTTCTTCATTATTGTTTTGTTCCAAAAATTTGGTAATTTCCTTCTTAATCTCATCTCTGACCCACCTATCATTAAGCATAAGGTTATTTAGCTTCCATGTTTTTGTATGAGTCTGCAGATTCCTGTTGTTACTGAGTTCAATTTTTATTCCATGGTGGTCCAAGAAGATGCAAGGAATAATTTTTATCCTTTTAAATTTGCTGAGGTTAGACTTGTGACCTAAGATGTGATCAATTTTGGGGTATGTTGCATGGGCTGATGAGAAAAATGTGTATTCAGTTTTGTTAGGTTGAAATATTCTGTAGATGTCTGTTAAATCCAAATGTTGGATGGTTAAGTTTAATTCTAAAATTTCTTTTCTCAGCTTCTTATTGGACGATCTATTCAACACTGCCAAAGGAGTGTTAACATGTCTGACTATGATGGTGCTGGAAGAAAACAAGTTGTTCATGCCTGTTAGAGTGTCTCTTATAAATTGAGGTGCATTCTGGTTGGGTGCATAAATATTCATAATTGAAATCTCATCATATTGAGTTACCCTCATCAAATATAAAGTGACCGTCCTTGTCCTTGCTTACTTTTGATGTTTTAAAACCTATTGTGTCTGTGAATAAAATTGCAACATCTACTTTTTTCTGATTTCCATTTGCCTTGGAATATAGATGACCCTGCCTTTACCCTGAGTCTATATTTATCTTTTAAGGTAAGATGAGATTCTTGTAAGCAGCAGATATCTGGCCTGAATTTTTATATCCAATCAGCCAACCTATGCCTCTTTAGAGGACAATTTAAGCCATTCACATTAATTGAGAATGATCATAAGCCTGGTAAAATTTTGGGTATCAAGTTTTTTGAAAGTCCAGTGGACATTTTAAATTCTTTCACCACTATGGAAGGTGGAATTTGATAAAAAGTTTCTGGATGGTGCCTGTGGCTCAAAAGAGCAGCGCACCAGCCCCATATCCCAGAAGTGGCAGGTTCAAACCCAGCCCCATCCAAAAACTGAAAAAAAAAAAAAAAAGTTTCTGAGTGAGTTTACTTTTGTGGTGGAGGATTGCACTGGTCATTATCGATGATAGGTCTGAGAATTTCCTGGAGAGCTGGTTTAGTTATGGCAAATTTCTTCAACATGTGAATGTCATTAAAGTATTTAATTTCTCCATCATAGATGAAACTCAGTTTAGCTGGATACAGAATCCTGGGTTGAAAGTTGTTTTGTTTTAGGAGATTAAAAGTCAGTGATGACCCTCTTGTAGCCTGGAAGGTTTCAGCAGAGAGATCTGCAGTCATTTTAATATTCTCCCCCTTGTAGGTTATGATTTTCTTATGTCTGGCTGTTTTTAGACTTTTCTCTTTCATATTAACTTTAGTGAAGTTAATTTTGATGTGCCTGGGGGATGTCTTATTCAGGTTGAGTCATGCTGGGGTTCTGAAAATGTCTGCAATCTGAATTTTAGAATCTCTTGCAATATCTGGAAAGTTCTCTTGCATAATCTCATGAAGAAGAGCCTCTGTGTTTTGTGAAGCAACTTCATTGCCTTCAGGGATTCCTATGAGACAAATATTAGTTTTCTTCAAATTATCCCAGAGCTCTCTAAGAGAATGATGTGTTTTTGCTCACCATTTCTCTTCCTCTGAGCGCTTGGGTGCGTTCAAAAGCTTTATCTTCAATGTCAGAGATCCTTTCTTCTGCCTGTTCCATTCTCTTAGGGAGGGATTCTACTGTATTTTTCAGATCTTTGAGGGCTTCAAACTCTTGCCTCAATGTGTCCTAAACTTTGGTCATTTTATTTTTGAAATCATTGAATTCTTGAGACATCTTTTGAATAATTTGAAATTCTGATTCCCTCATTTCCTCCATTCTGTTGATCTTATTTGCTATCCATACTCTGAGCTTGATTTCTGACATCTTAGCCATCTGTTTATGGATGGGGTCTTCAGTTGCATCTGCCATGTCCTTCCTTGGGGAGGGGCGTTGATCTACTCTGGTTATTCATGTTACCCGAGTTTCTCTGCTGATTCCGCCCCATGCTTAATTTACACCATCTGTCTTTTCTCCTAGAGCTTTGCCAAGGACGCCACAGTACTACGGCCTGAGAAACTGGGGCTTCCTTGGTTTGGTGGGGCTAAGTTGCTCTGTCTTATTTCCAGCTGGTCTCTGTTCTACCCTAGGAAATCAGTTACTCTGTGGAGAAATACCAGCAATTAAGTCATCCTGCCCCCCACAGACAACAATGGAAAATGAAAATCACATCTTCCCACAACCACCCAGGGTAGCATTTTGGATAGTCCTTGGGTGATAGGCCCAGTTCAAGAGGTCCAAATCAATTTTCTCAGTCAGCACTGGTCTCAGGTGGGGGAGTTCAGAAGGTCTATGGCAACTAGATAGCAGGGGTCTGCTGGCAGCTCTGGTATGACTGGCTCTGCTGCACTACGAGGTCAGAAGGACCAATGCAGCAAATAAATTAGTCTGGGAAGGTTGATGCCTCCTTCCCCACCTTGCACCTCTGTCACACCCAGTCACTGTTAACCCCAGTGGGGCTGGGGCTGTGACCCAGTTCACCCCAATGAGCAGATGCCCCAGGGGTTTATACCTGCCCAAGTCAGAGAGAGAGAGAGATCTATGTCTCCTCAGCCAGGTCTCTCTTCTTGGTCACTATCTGGCCAGGGGAGGTGAGGCCTGACAACCTTGGGAACCTTGGGATCTTAATGGAGGAAAGGTGGTTCCCTCAGTTTCAGCCCCACACCTGATTGATATTGCTGGCAGAACAGCACAACTTCGCAGAGTTTGTTTTTGTCCTAGTTATCAGGCGCTGCTTAAGGTGACTGAAACCACGTCTCAGTTCTGGGCAGTGGCAAGCAGTTGGAGCTCACACTGAGCTGTCCGTTTTGCCTCTGCCTTCTGGCCTTTGTCTCAGCTATGATCCCCTGGGGACTAGGTACGTCAGCCCCTCCCTAGAAGTCTGCCGGCTCTGCGCATGTGTATTCTTGTCCCTGTCCTCCTTTACTTATATCCCAGATCCGTCTGCTAGTAGCTGCCACTGGAGCAAGTGCCTGGCTTCCTCTGGTTATCCAGAGAGACAGGGCATGTCTGTCTGGGATAGCCAGCCCAGGGGCATGAGCCTTATTGTTCCTGCCACTGCTATTGTTCTACGACTGTGGACACCCTGATCATTCCTGCATGGTTCTCTCTCAGCTGACCGTCTTCTCCTTACTCTCGTGCCATAGAATCAGCACAGCTGAGCAAGGACCCTTCCCCTGTCCACACCTCTCAAGAAAATGCCCAAGAATCTGGACTCCATGGGGGACAGGCTTCCAGACCTTGGGGTGAGATTGGAGGGGAGTGCTGGGAGTTTAGAGTTGCAGGTAGAGAACATATACAGTTTTATGCCTGGTAGTAGAGTTCTATGGCCCCTTAGTATGGGTAGGAGGTCCAGTTTTTAGAGGGTCTCTCCCATGGGATGGAATGGGAGGATGTTTGAACTCTGCTCACTTGTTTGTATGGAGTTTACTGCAAGCCCTTCTCATGGGGGAGGGGACTCCCATCTGCTTGGAGATGGATTCAGTACCTTTTGTTTGTAACTTTGGTGTTGCAGCTCGTCTCAGCAAGGTTGATATGTGTTCTTCAACTTTCTCTCTTGGCTCAGCTCCAAACCATCATCTTACTTGCTAAACTTCTGTCTTATAACTCTCCTTCTGGATGAGAGCCTCTGTGGAAAGCTGGCTGTAGTCCGCCATCTTACCTCTATCCCTGGGGGCTATTCTTTTAGAGTGGATTTTCTTAACTGTGGCACTACTGACACATTGGGTCAAATATTTCTTTGTTGTGATGGCTGTCCTAGCTGTGCATTGCAGGATCTTTAGCTGCTTCCCTGGTCTCCACTGGCAACATGAATGTAGTACCTATCCACCTAGACATGACAGCCCAAAATGGCTCCATCCATAGCCAAGTGTTCCCTAGGAGGCCAACTCACCCTGGTTGACAGTCATGTCACTAAGGGGTACAAATGTTCTAGCCCTAGAGCAAAGGGTAGGTTGAGTGGGGGACTGAACCTTCCTATTCTCTCACCTCCTGTCTACTTCTCATTGCTGAACCCAAACAGAAGCCAGAGAACAGGTTTCTTCTCTTTTCAGGATGATGTGCCTTTCTTTTACTTTAAGACTAAATCCTGACAGGTAGTTAGAGCTGCGGCTCCCAAACTGAGCACAGAATCACAGTGGCCACAAGCTGTCCATTCACTCTCTCCTGACTGCAGATGAAGATTGCCTCTGGCATCCTGGAGACTAGCTATGAAAGGCACTGCTAGGGACAGGCCTCACCTCTTGTGTTCGCCTGTTTTTGCTCCACTCTGCTACACTGCTTGCTTACTTCCTGCTATCTCTAATTTAGCATCGTCATTCAGATCAGCTTGCCCACTTATCAGAAGTGCCTTGGAAAGGTCTGAAGAAGCTGGAGGAATAATCAGGGCTGTACTGATACACTTCTGGACTCCTGGCATCTTTTGAGAGAAATCCTATTAGAGCCAAAGTTTCCTCTGTCCTTTGCCCCTCTGTAGTGTGCCCAGAGCCTTCCAGAGGAACTAATGCCAAACCCACAATTCCACTGATGCTATTTTGCACAACTTTTTTCATGTCTGGAAGATGCTTTGGCCACCCTGTTCGCATCATGCATGGAACAGGCTGTCAGGCAATATTCTGCTGATTGATTGATTGGATAGGCCCTCAGCCATTTTGAAACAGGGTTCCTATGTTTCATTGACAGGATTTGTTTAGAATAGTGCTTACTAAGTTTTAATATGCACAGGGATCACCTGGGATCTTGTTAAAATTCAGATGCTGCAGTTAGGTCGGGGAGGGGCTTGAGTTTGCATTTCTAATAAGCTCCTGAGATGCTACTGCTGCTGCCTGCAGACCACTTTCTACCTAGCAAGGAACTAGGAGGATACTTGGGCCTTTCTGATCTGAACAGTTCATTCAATAATAATATTTTGGGAACCAGTTGCAAAAAGGTGGGTTTGGCATTATAAGGGAGACGATGCACACTTTATTCTATCCTGCAGGCCCCAGGCCACCTGGGGGAGCTGCTCAGCTCCTTGGCACAGTGTAGGAGATAAGCTCCCTTTGCTCAAGACATGGCAGTCGCCTCAATGTGCTCCTTCAGGAGACTTGTTTCTGTGAAATATTTCCTTGCGGCTTGAGCTTCTGCGCTTGCCTATAGAAAAGCAAGAATGTAGAGTGTCTC